>BQNB010066773.1:0-34438 GCA_026074375.1 Tanacetum coccineum | reverse complement strand
ATGCAAACACGTACAATACTAAAATAAATAGTACATTTATTGACATCGTCAAAGACTTGAAAACACAGGGTGTTATAATAACGCACTTATACTAGCCTATCTCCATCATCTAACCACTTTTAATCAACCAAATTCACCTAAACACTAATCTATCACACAATCACATAGATTCTATAACATGCAAAGTAGATCTAGTATGATCATATAAAAAATAAGTTTGAGATAAGTTTTAGAATGCTCACAAGAACGAGTATAAGCAAGATCTAATCAAAATACGGACTCCCTCTTTCTTCTTGATCTTAGTCGATCCAAACAAAAACCCAAAACAAATAACCCTTAACTTCTTGATCACTTAAATCTTTACTAAAACACTTGTATTCACTTTCTTTTAGCTTGATCTTTATTAAAAACCCAATAAATCAAGAAAATCTAGATCTTCATAAAAACCTATTGTATGTTGGATTTTCTTGTTGTAGATGATAGTGGGATCAAAGTGTTGATGATTTATTGTGGTAAGAAAAGTTGGATGATGGTGGTGCTCGACGCATGTAAGGAGAAGGGAAGGAAGAAGAGAAAAACCTTACTGTGTGTTTCTAGTTGTTGGAGTGAATGATGGATTTTGTGAAGATATAGGATTATATAGTCCCTGTAGTTTTAAGAAAATTTATGGGTCGGTATTGTTGGGCTTAGGGGGGGACCACATGGGTTCATGGGCTAGATTTATATTTTTTTTTGTCAAATTTGTAGTGAAATTTTTGTGTAAGTAAACTTTTTAAATAAGGCATAGTAAAAATGTATATAATTTTAACAAGGATTCGGCTAAGACGCGGAAATAATCGTGGAGTACAAAAATAAAATAATTAAACTCTCGAGACATATTATAGAATTTTTAACTTTTTAGAACGCTTAAACAGATATAAATCCTAAGCACGGCTTGTAAATACCTAAAACGCGGATTTTTACCAAATCGACTAAGAAGCGAAACACAAAATTTTATCCAAGAGTAAAATAGGAACGAAGTTGAGATTTAATATTGACCGTGAAAATACGAAGTGTTACAGCCTTCCCACCTTAAGGGAGCGCTGTCCCGGTGCTCAATTCGCCTTATTCGTCGTCGGTTTACTTGTGAAAAGATGAGGATATGGCCCTGCTTTAGTTGTTTGACCTCATGGTCTATGATCTTTACAGGATCCTTGATAAAGTGTAGCTTGCTGACTAGTCGAAACACATCTAGTGGAAAGACAAGGTTTAATGAGATAAACATCTCCCCGGGTTCAAGACGTGAAAGGTGATATGGATTCTACTGAGTTCCCGAGGTAGTTTAAGTTGTATAGCTTGCTAACGCGTTCGAAGGATTCAATAAAAAAAATTAGCAAGATAGCAAACGAATATGGATAAATAATAGTTAATGCATGAAATGTTCGCTTTTGGGGAATATAAGTAGAAAATTATTTTTGTTAAAATTTTTAGGCGACTACTCCCAGCATAACATGGTCATTCCTGAATTATACATAGATGATCAAGCCATATATAATTAAGGACTAACGATGCAATGCTTATTTTCGTCAGACTAGTGTTGTGTATAAAATAATATCAAATGGTTTTATAATGTAATAAAATGGTTTATAAAGTGAATGCAAAGTAGCTCATAGGATGACAACAAAATAGTTTATAAGACGATAGTAAAATGGTTTATAATATAGTAGCAAAATGGTTTTATAGGATGATTCTGGAATTGTTTATAAGGTGTTAGCCAAATGATTTGTGAAGTAACCAAAACAATTCATAAGATGGAAATGAAGTAATATATAACATGACAATAGTTTAGTTTATAGGAAATCAGCAAGATAGCTTATGAGCTAACATTAAAATGGTTTATAAGATGACATCAGGGTTGTTTGTAAAGCGATAGATCATAGTAAGTATAAAGAATATTCGAACAAACGTAGAAGTAGTCAGATAAAATGAACATAAAGAGTCATTTGTTCCAACAGATCGTGAATCAGAAGGCTATAGAGAGTCATTTCTGGAATTTATCGTTTGCAAACGAAAGAACAAATTGATCATAATAACAGTAGATAGAAGTAAGCATCAAACGTATCAAATATAGCAACGCTCAAAAGAAATTATTGTAAGGAGTTATTTGATCGACAAAATGAATGTAGAGAGTCGCTTAATATCTGCTGAACTTAGAAGTTGACTTCTTGGCGGTATGATTCTCCAAAATCACGTGAAGTAACGAGGAAAAGAATGAGGTGTTAATGAGTCAGGAACTAAGAAACACGACGATGAAACAACAACGAAGACAAACCCTTCATTCAGCAGATAATGATTCACAAAAGAAGAAGAATACGATTTAAACGAATCAACAGTACTTTATTGTTGATAGAAATAATGCCCAAAAACGTTACTAATATTTTTTGACCTCTTTACGTTTTGATAATCACAAAATATAAAAACGCTCAATGTAAAATTAAACATAAACAAGTAATTAGTCGTAAATTTTCATTTCAAAAATTTAATCACTTAAAGGTATGAATAAATAAATGCTTAATGCATTTTATGATCAAAGGAATTTTTATTCAACCTCGCATTTTTTTAAAAATGTTACAAACATTTTATAACTTATACAAAACATTTTTTCATTTATAAGAAATTTTTTATTCAAAATAAATGTTTTTGAATTCAAAATTTTCACCTAAAACGGCTATATTTGATCTAGGAAACACCTCCCCTGGAAAAGGCAAAAAAGGAGCGTCTGGCCTTGGGCGGCCCCTTTAAAGGTAAGGGCGGCCCCCTTGGTGATAAGGGGGCCGGCTTAGGAGCTAAGAGGGCCGGCCAAACAAAAAGGCTCCCTGCTTTGCCTATAAATAGCAGAGGGTTCCCAACTAATTTTCTCACCTTTTGCACTCATTCTCTTATGTCTAAAATCAGTTTATACATCACCTACAATCCTTTGATCATTTAATCTTAAGCATTTGTTTCCAAGTGATTCAAGCTTAAATCATCAAGTGCAAGAGAAGAATACTTCCTACCATCAAGTTACGAAGTATTATAGCTTAGTTTGTGTTCTCGTAACGAAGTTACGATTGTGTCATAATTTGTAAATCCTTTGTGTATATTGTGTAATTATGTGTAATAGTTAGATCATGGTGATCATAGTGAGAATAGTTAGATCGGGGTGATCGTGTTAGAGTTTAGGTGAAGTGAAGAGTTGATAGTGCGGTTAGTACTTTAGTGCTCTAAATACAAAGTGTGTGGTAGATTGGTTCTAGCTAAGATTAGAACTCAACATTTGGCTTTGTGTCAGAAATTGGTGTAAGCTACTTGTGTACGGTTTTCTCCGCCTAAAGGGAGTTTGTTGACATAGTGAAGAGAATTCTCGAGTTGGGTACTCGGGGAGTGGAGTAGGGCGAAGAGGTGCTTCGTTACCGAACCAATATAGGTCCTTGTGTTGTGATTTGATCTTTATAACTCTTATCTTTTGTCTTGCATATTTATTTATCTTGTTGTCATTCATTTACTTAGTTAAATTATTCATATTGGGCGTACATTGAAATCACATAAAGTCGAATCTAAGTTTTTACAAACAAATAATACACTAAATTAAAAAGCGATAAACTATTCAACCCCTTCCTAGTTTTCCACAATTGGTATCAGAAGCCACGTCAAACAAAATTTTTAAAATAAATTGTATTTTAAAACTTGAATCGATCTATGGAATCGGAAAAATATTTAGAAGGGCAATCAATGCAAAGACCACCACTATTTGAAAGTGATGGATTTATTTATTAGAAAAATAGATTCAAAACTTATGTGAAATCAAAAGATCTAGATCTTTAACATGTTATTACCTATGGTGATTTTTCCCCCATTCAAAATAATCCCGAAACTAAAAAGGATGAAATTGTACCATTTGATAAACAAAGTGATGATCTTAAAAAGAAACTCGCTAAAAATAAGGAAGGTAAAATGGTAATTTATAATGCTTTGCCACGTAAAGAATGCGAAAGAATTTTTATGTGCAAAACCGTAAATTTTTTTTGGGATACTTTATTAATTACTCACCAAGGTAATAGTCAAGTCAAAGATAATAAAATAGATCTTCTTGTTCAACAATATGAACAATTTACGATTCCGGAAGAGGAGTCGATAGATAATGGATTTGCTAGATTCAACACTATTATTACTAGTCTAAAAGCACTTGATGAAGGTTTTTCTAGCAAGAATTATGTTAGGAAATTTCTTAGGGCACTTCATCCTAAATGGCGCGCAAAGGTTACGGCTACCGAAGAGTCGAAGGATTTGACATCACTATCACATGACGAACTTATTGGAAACTTGAAAGTTTATGAAGTGATAATAAAGAAAGATTCCGAAATGGTCAAAGACAAAAGAGAACAAAGTAGGTCTCTTGCCTTGAAGGCTAAAAAGGAATCTAGTGATGAAGATAGTTTGACCTCCGACAGTGAAGAATAAGTCATGGCCGTGAGAGACTTCAAGAAATTTGTTATAAAAGACGAGGAAGATTTGTAAGACAACCACGCGATGAAAGAAAGTCATCCCAAAGAAATAAAGATGACAAGAATGGCAAAAGCGAAAGAAAATGCTTTAGATGTGGAGATCCAAATCATCTCATCAGAAAATGCCCAAAATTATCAAGAAACTATAATCAAAGAGCCTTTGTTGGAGGAACGTGGAGTGATAGCGATGAAGATAAAGAAGAAAAGACTAAAGACGAAAATTGTCTTATGGCTAAAGCATCTATTGAGGTACTTTTCGAAACTGAATTTTTTAGTGATGACTTATCATCGTTAGATGAAAAATACTTAGATAGTGAGTATAGTCGATTATGCAAAGTAGGTCTATAAGTCATGGCTAAAATAAATCACTAAAACTAACCAAAAATCGACTAGAAAACAAAGTACTTGAATTAAAAATAAATTATCTAAATTAGAAAAAGATAAAGAAACTAATGAAGAATGTAAAATATGTCAAGACCTTAGATATAAAAATAAAAATCTTAAGGAGGAAATCTCTAAGCTTAATCAATTTAATAATAATACTCACTCACTTAAGAAAATATCAAGTCTTCAAAAACCATCCGGAGACAAATCGGGTCTAGGATTGAATTCGACTGAAGCATCAACAAGTGAGACTAAACAAGTAAATTTTGTAAAATCACAAGAGCTTGAACCTAAGTCTATTAAAGAAAAATTAGTATAATCAAATTCAAGCCCAAAACCTAAATATATACTTATAAACAACACAAAAATTCCCATTGCAAGCGACGATGAAGTAAAAAGTTTTTATAAACCCTCCTTAAAACCCAGAGTCGGATTTACTAAACCCAAAATGAGATCAAAAACTCATCTTTCAAAAAGAACTAGTAGCTCTCACCCTCGGTCTAAAACACCACAACCTAGGAGAAACCAAGATAGACAAAATTACTCCAATACATTTCCCACAATGTGGAATTATTCACAACAACCAAACTATGTTCCATGGGAAATGTGTCCACCATATATACATCCAAATCGAATGCAAAATATGCAAAGGATGTCTGGCACTAACAATTTCGGACCCATGAGATATTGGGGACCAAATGGTTAAATTGTTACATCATTTAGGTAGATATGTTTGTAAACATATATTTGGGAACCCGACGAGTAGATTGAAGATCATACATTCTCAAATTTCATTACGGGGTAACTAAAACAAATTTCCTTCAATTAAAACATTTTCACTAGAAGTTATTAAAGAAAATACATCCTATGCAAAGGTATGTCTTCTTTCCTAATTATTTAGAATATAGATCATGTACTAATTGTTAAATAATTATGTGTCAACATGCTACAAGTAATAATTACTAAACAAAAGAATTATAGTTAATAGAATATGAATTAAGCTTGAGAAAATAGTGTAGTAACTAGAAATGTCATTTGATTGGTTATCAAGAATTAATTAAAAAGTGAGAAATTGTTCATGATGAACTTTGCTCTCACGCAGTTGAATTAGGATTCACTACATATCTCTATAAAATGGAAATCTTCTATGTCCACAAGTAGTGAACTCACGTAGAAGAAGGAAGGTGAGTTGGTGGATAATAATTAACATAGAAGTAGGATTAGTTTTACACCATACTTAAGCGCTGGAAAGGCATGACACCAAACACTATGGATGAAACAAACTCCCTTCATCTTCGACATCCGCTTCGACACCACATACCTAGAAAGAACAACGTCTATAGGGAACCGACTATCGACATCTGACCTCTCATTTTACTCTTTACCTTATCACCACATATACATCATCCTTTCATCACGTAAAACACACGAAATCGTAGACAATTAATTATTTCATCCGAAGTAATCAATATTCAATTAACGAGAGGTTAATTAAAACGTCACCTAATCTTTGTTAAATCCTCTCTCGGCATGACAACTTGGTTATCTCATCTGAAATAATCAAAGTATTTCTTTTTTATTGACAAAAGGTCAATTAAACTGTCAACCAAATTCCGTCAATCCTCTCTAAACCTTTTCTCGGTCTAAAAATCTCAACAACTTAAATATTTCATCCGAAATTATTTAAGTCCATTTAATTAAACGAAAAGTTAATTAAATATGTCGAGTAAATTTTCTTATAAATCTTCGACGTATTTTCTCGAGAACTAAATCATCTAAAGTAATATTACTGGTATTTTTATTGTATACTAATAAAAACTAGTTAAAATCGAAAAACTAATAAAACTTGGTCACCAAATAGGCGCCCCCTTAGAGCTAAGGGGACCGGCCGTGTAATGGAGGGCGGCCCCCTTATCAATAAGGGGGTCGGCCACTTTATTTCGTCAAACACTCCCTTCTTCAGCAAAATCCATTACCAAACACCTCATTTTGTTTTTCCCTCTTCCCCTGATACTTCTATGACGAACACACCCACACAAAAACTTCAAAATCCAACCTCCAATCCCAAAAATCAATCTAATTTCGCAAGGGACAAACACCAACAACGTGATTAAAAACATTCATTGTAAGATTTTCTATACTCTTCTTTTTCGATTTCATCTAATTTTGTTATTAATCAAAATTGGGTATTTTTCAATTTTTGTGTCTTTTATTTTCTTGTATTTAGAATTAGGAAACTCATAACTATTATGATTCCCATAGTGATAGGAATTCAAAATTTACAAACAAGATTGAATCATAATTTTTTTTTGGGGTTGAAAATTTTAATATATATATTCGAATTTTTTTAGAAAATTTCAAAACAAGAACTTGTACATTATTGATTCACTCCAAAAACACGTTAAAATGATCATGTATTAATTATCCAAACACACATGACTCAATATATACTTTTTGACATAATCGGTCAAGTTTTACAAAAATAAAGGGGCGTGTGGATTATTTCCTAGGATCATAGTCTAGAGTCGAAATGACCATCACTCTATTTTGTCACGTGTATAAACACATACCAAACGTATATTATCCATTAAGATATATAATTCATATATATTTTGATAATTTTAATAAAAATTCTAAAATAAGGAGGCGTTTGGTTTATCGTCTAGGATTATGGTCTTGAGTCAAAATAACCATTATTTCATTTTTGTTAAGTTACATGTGATGAACTCATATTAGTCGGCGAAATATACAACTTAATGTATATCTTTCGACGCTCTTGGTCAAGTCTTTCGTTAATAAAGGGGCGTTTGGATTATTTCCTAGAATTTTGGTCTAAAATCGAAATAATCCATACTCTACTTATTAAGCGTAGAAACACTTGACGAGCTTACACTAGGTGTCAAAATATATAATTCAATATATATTTATTACTTAGGATAAGCTATTCTTACCCAGAAAACACGAACATCATTTGGAAATGTTTACACTAACTCAAATCCATACTACTTCTAAACCATTTTCATCCAATAAATTGCCTCCCATCTTTCATTTCAAATTCACCATCTTTTTTATTTACCATCAACCACCATTACCTTTATGGCATCCACTAAGGCTTCCACCTCCAAACCTTCCAAAAGACCAAAAATCAACATAATTCCACCAAAACAATTATTCATTGACCTCACTCATGATGACACAAAAACTCCTTTCCCAAATTATCAAGTCTTATCACCAAGTGCCCCAAATGCACCCTCAAAAACTCCATCCACCGTGGCCAATTCTTCATCCTTCATTGATTCCAAACTCAAATCACCAACATCCTCCACATCACCATCAACCAATGGCTACTTGAACTCAACAATGTCACCTCCTTCAAGAGTACCACCACCACCTCCAACTCAAGAAAGTGGATTCATGGACATCACTCTCACTCTTTCACTAATAACTCCACTTGACATTCAATTTAATACTCCATCACCTTCACCACATATCCTTGGTCATCCCATTCTGTGGAACCTTCTTGAAGCACATGGAGATTCATACTTATGTTGCATTCACAATTACACTCTCATCTTTGGGTTGAGAGATGAACTCCAATACATGTTTTCTTACATCGAACACATGCTTTCACAACCACCACCACCAAATTCGCCACCACCACCATCACTTTCTCCAAACTAAACATACTCGATGTTTAGTCACTCATGTTTCAAATGATTTTCAACCAAACCTTTTGCAAGCAAGTCCTATGGCATTCTAGGAAAATTAAGACCTTTTTAGTTTTTATTTATGTATGATGTATTATTGTGCCTTAAGCATAATGTTTTCTTTTTTTAATGCATGCTAGTTGTATGATTGTGTGTTACACATAATTTTTATGTTGAATGAATGAACTCTTATTCTATGTTTTTAATATGAAATTGGCAAATTTGTTAGTTATCTCCTATATGCATATATAGTTGAGTTTAATTGGTTGATGTTTGTGATGGTTGGCTAAAATCTATTGCCACCATGTTTAAATATTTTTTTCATGCCATTGCTATATGTTGGAACATTAGTTTTGTTCATCTAACTCGTTTTTGTAGCAAATTTACCATAGCTTGATTCCGTGGTGCCCTCGAACGAGGAGAAGCACACATCACGGGGGAGCGTTTATTCCGTCGATTTTACGCATATTCATCGACGAAGCCTTTTTAACACTGACCTTTAAACACGGTTTATCAAAAAATCACCTCGGTGGAGGAGGAAACGGACAAAATACAAAATTATCATATTTACGCTCTTGGAGCAATAAAATAAATTTTTCTGACTTTCTTAGATGCTAAAAACAAATAGAAACTAAATCATGGAATAAAATTCACCAATAAATGGAAATTCTCATCAACCACATATAGCATAACGACTATAATTATTTACGTAATTAAAAATAACTATCCTAGCTAAGGGTAGATGTTGACCTGAAACTCGGGTTGTTACATTTATTATCATCACGTATTCATCATCTCTTTCGTCATGTAAACACTCTAAATCGTGACAATTAATTATTTTATCCGAAATAATTAATATATTCAATTAACGAGAGGTTAATTGAAAACGTCACCTAATCTTCGTTAAATCCTCTCTCGGCTTGACAACTTGGTTATCTCATCCGATATAATCAAAGTAATTATTTTTATTGACAAAAGGTCAATTAAAATGTCAACCAAATTTCTTCAATCCTCTCTAAACCTTTTCTCGGTCTAAAAATCTCGACAACTTAAATATTTCATCCGAAATTATTTAAGCCCATTTAATTAAACGCAAAGTTAATTAAATATGTCGAGTAAATTTTCTTATAAATCTTCGACATATTTTCTCGAGAACTAAATTATCTCAAGTAATATTACTGGTATTTGTTATTGTATACTAATAAAAACTAGTTAAAATCGAAAAACCAAGAAAACTTGGTCCTTAGATAGGCGACCCCCTTAGAGCTAAGGGGACCGTCCGGGTAATGAAGGGCATCCCCCTTATCAATAAGGGGGCCGACCACTTAAACACTTTATTTCGCCAAACACTCCTTTCTTCAGCAAAATCTATTACCAAACACCCCATTTTGTTTTTCCCTCTTCCCCTGCTACTGCTGTGACGAACACACCCACACAAAAACCTCAAAATCCAACCTACAATCCAAAAAATCAATCTAATTTCGCAAGGGGAAAACACCAACAACGTGATTAACAACATCTATTGTAAGATTTTTCATACTCTTCTTTTTCGATTTCATCTAATTTTGTTCTTAATCAAAATTGGGTATTTTCAATTTTTGTGTCTTTTATTTTCTTGTAATTAGAATTAGAAAACTCACAACTATTATGATTCCCATAGTAATAGGAATTCGAAATTTACAAATAGGATTGAATCACATTTTTTTGGGTCGGGAATCTATAAAATATATATATATATAATATAAATATATATATATATATATAAATTATAATATATATATCATAAATATAAAAAAAAAAAAAAACTATATTAGGGATGAGCATTTTGACCCGAATCCTAAAACTGAACAGGAACCGTACCGAAACCGTACCGATTCCCGGTATACGGTACGGTACCGGGACTATGAAATAAGGTGAAAAAAATCAGGACCACTAATTCGGTACGGGACCGGTACCAAATCGGGAAATTCCCGAAAAAAATGGGAAAAACCCGATAATCCCCATGTACCGATAACGAGGCTACCGATACCGTTATCCGAATCCCATTCGGTAGCGTACCGTCCACTAATATTATGCTCGGAAAAATCGTGTACCACTAATTCGTTACGGGATCGGTACCTTGCTCTCCCTATATTTATTAAATATTAAAATAAATAAAAAAAATATATATATATATATATATATATTTGAATTTTTCTATAAAATTTCAAAACAAGAACTTGTACATTGTTGATTCATGCTAAAAACACGTTAAAATTATCATATATTAATTATCCAAACATACATGACTCAATATATACTTTTCGACATAATCGGTCAAGTTTTACAAAAATAAAGGGGCGTTTGGATTATTTTCTAGGATCATAGTCTAGAGTCGAAATGACCATCACTCTATTTTGTCACGTGTATAAACACATACCAAACATTTATTAGTCATTAAGATATATAATTCATATATATATTTTGATAATTTTAATAAAACTTCTAAAATAAGGAGGCGTTTGGTTTATCGTCTAGGATTATGGTCTTGAGTCAAAATAACCATTATTTCATTTTTGTTAAGTTACATGTGATGAACTCATATTAGTCGGCGAAATATACAACTTAATGTATATCTATCGACGCTCTTGGTCAAGTCTTTCGTTAATAAAGGGGCGTTTGGATTATTTCTTAGAATTTTAGTCTAAAATCTAAATAATCCCTACTCTACTTATTACGCGTAGAACCACTTGACGAGCTTACACTAGGTGTCAAAATAAATAATTCAATATATATTTTTCGACATACTAAGTTGAGTCAAATTAAATTAGGAGCGTTTGGATTACTTCTTAGGTTTTATTTTTAGAGTCGAAGTAATCTTTGTTTCACATATGTCATTTTAAACTTCATTATTTGTTATATATATATATATATATATATATATATATATATATATATATTGTGCAGTAATATTTTATTTTGTTGATATCTTGTTTAGGTAATAAACATGCCTCGAGCAATTATTGGTGATACCTCCCTCACTAAATCATATACCCCTAAAGTATTCGAAATACTCGGTTTTTCTCCTGTCCTTGCTCAATTCTATAAACCCATCGAAAACTGTTGCATTCACGAGGGCCGAGTCGTGGATCAACTCTATTACCAATCCAACGACATTGAGCGATTGTTCACCAACATTCGCTTCAATTGTCTTTTCGAAATTAATGAACTGATTGTTTCTCGGTTCATTATAGAATTTTTTGTCAAGTCAAAGTCCAAACCAATGAGTTTGGTTATCTTTTAATCTCATTTATGATTCAACATGAATTTATCACTCTCTCACTTGCACAATTTGGTCAAATTCTCAAAATCCAATACAGTGGAGTCGTCCTCACAAATCAATGGGATCTTGCATCTCTTGCATTCTTCCAAGAGACCGAGGGACCTTATCATACCGATCTTCCTACTCCCGACGAAATTCGTTGATTTCTTCAATTGGAACGTACCGAGTCGAATCGTACCATCAAAAGCAAAAATTGTCATTCTCACACCTAATCAAATTCTTACCAAAGAATTCAGACAAGACATGAAGTGTTGGGAAGAACTCATTCGTGAGAATGTGTTTGGACTAGGAGGCCACCGGGACCATCTTCCGGCTTGCCTTGCTCACATGTTGTATTGTATTGTTGCCGAAGAACAATATAATCTTGCTTATTTCTTTGTTAAGCGAAGTGAAAGTGCTAGATCTACTCCAAGCGCCAATCTTCCTTATGGCATGTTCTTGACTCGTCTTTTTTGATATGTCATGGAGCATTATCCTCATACTGACAATGGAATTTACAATGTCGTTTATCGAGTCATGCGTCCACTCGCCCTAAAACAAACTCGAAACCCTAAAGTGATCGTGGAATGCCAAAAGCCCGTCACTCTGTCTCATCATCATCCGCTCATCATCTTGAATCCTCTTCTCACTATGAAAGTGATGAGGATGATGAGGGTACTTCTCAAGCTAGAATTCCATCCCATACCACTTACCTCAACTCTCTTCAACCACTAACTCACTAAACATACAACATTCCCACTTCTTCTCAACAAACCGACAATCTTCTATTCGAGCGGCAAACTACTTTACTTAATCGCCAACAACAAATGCATGAGGAAATAAGAGGTGGTTTTAAGTCGTTCGGAAAAGCACTAAAAGGAGTCTTTAGCAAGAAGAAGAAATGATGATGCTAGGTTAATGTGTTTAGTTGATTTGTTATGTGAACTTAGTTCCTATGTTATGTTTACTTGTTTATGTGATTGATGACATCAAATAACATCTATTTTATAGCATCATTTATCCCATGTTATTAACCCATTTTGTATAGTTATTGCAAAGAATTGTTACTTAATCGTTTATATTTGAGAATTGTAGTAATTATGGAGTACTTGGTGAATATTAGCAAAAGGCGCTCATTTTGGAGCTTAAATGAAGCTATTTTAAAGATTATAATTTGAAGACCAATACGCCGTATCCATCAAGGAAGATACGGCGTATCCGTGCCTGCACTCACCAAAGACCACAAAGGAATAAAGCCCAATACGCCGTATCGAACCGACTTCCAGACCTTATAAATAGAAAACTCAAAAACGAGTTTTAAGCGTGCTAAATCATATTCTCGATACCTAAACCATAAAAGTTAATTTTCAGAGGAGAAAAAGAGCAGAAGAGGTCGAGCAACACTATCAATTCCATAGGAGACAACGTGTAATTCCATATACTTTAGTAATCATTTAGTTTTTGGTATCATTCGTTAACTCGGTTAGTTTACCTTGGCTAAATAATTGCTTTTGTATTTATTATGACGTTTGAAGGCTAATACCTTCGGGTATTAGCCATTATTATGAAGATCTGAATGTTTGGTATTTGTTTATCTTACTTGAATTTATCGTTGGATGCTTGTTATGTTTATCAATTTATAACTTGTTATGTGCTTTGTATGCGACCTATCATTCAAAATGGATCAAGTGATACGGAACCAAGTAGATCTAAGAGTCTGGATAGCTCTCCAAATAGTAATTTTATATATCTAGAATCATAGGATCACAATATTGTCCCTTCTAACTCTGTGTCTAGGATACGCTTCGGGCTTAACTAGTTAATTGGATATTGAAAATGGTTTATTGATCGTGTTGACTAGCAGGTGAACCTAGATAATTCAACAAACAACGTTCTGATTCCATTGGATAGTTGGACAAGTGGACTGCTAGTGTATAAATCGCCATTAAGCGGTAATGGGTAAAAGTCTCTATGAGCTAGGGTTTAACAAGATCACCATTGCTTTAATCCCTAAGATAGATTTATAAACAAGCAAATAAGGATTCTATGCGGATGCTTTTAATTGTGACAGAATTAATGTGTCTAGGTCTTATGATGATGTAACGCCTAGTCTTAAGAATGATATACCGCCTCGAGAGAAGAAATCATTGCACTAAATAAACAAACCAACTTTCTAATCGGATTAATAATGGTTAATACCGTTTTCTTATATTTGGCTCGACCACTCTTTTATATTTGTGTGTTTGTTTTGTGTGTTTGTTTTTTGCATTGTATATTTTGCATATTGTGTGTTTGTGTGTTTTTTGCAGTATTACAGTTCGCTGTAGTTCTCCGAGTCGAATACTTAATACGGCGTATTCAATTTATTGGATATGGCGTATAAATTTTTTCCAAACCAATACAGCGTATTCGACACTATCATCAATACGGCGTATTCAGTTCACTAAATACGACGTATTAAGCTATTTGACAATTTTCTTTCCTAGCGAATTTATTACAAGTTAAAATGGATGTAACACCCCCATTTTTACAATATAGCAGCGGAAGCTAATCTGGGGTATTACTTCATGGATACAACAATCATAATCATAGAAAACAACTTTAAAAGAAACGTTGTTGGAAAAATTTAGTTATCATTCATTATAATCACAGTTGAATATTATATGGTTGAATGCAAGTCACTATAATGGTAATAATTGCAACGAATACAATTATCATGGAAAATCAGGGTAACATTATTATTGTACCTAAGCTCATGACATCAATACATTAACAGGGAAATCACCGTAGTGATATTGGTTAGGGACAGATGTCCCCGTGGAAAAGGTAACTTGCCAAGGTCATCTATTAGGACAAATATTATGCGTTTGGCTACCCCAAGCATGGGTATACCAACGGGAGCCGTCACCCCCAATAGATCTATTCACAATATTCGCGTTCACTCGCAATGCAAGTAATTAATGATTCATGATATGTAAATAATGGCACTGGAAGCTACTTAGGCAATAATATATCTGGATAGCATACATTTAGAAAACACTTGCATTCATGGTTTATATCAGGTATCACAAGTTTATAAAGTATTCAAAAGATGGAAATATGGGGTTATGAATTCATTAAGTCTTTGAAAAGTAATCACATTTTGTTATAAGATAAACGAGTATGTAAAAGAGTTTGTAACAAGCATGTATCCCCCTCGCGGGTTTATAAAACATTCAAAAGATTGAAAAGCGAGGCTATGAACTCACCTGATAGGTAGATGTAATAAATATTCTGAAATGAAAGCTGACGACCTTATCACAATCTTAACAGGGAATGTTGATATAGCAAAATGATAGTAAACAGCCACGTCACGCAACCTGAGTAAATATGTTGAGTCTTAGGAAGATTGTACTCTAGAACTTTAGTTTTAAGAGTTATGAGTTTGATTGAAGAGTTTGGAATTATTGTATCACTGTTCGGGCCATCATAATTCAGAAGTCATTCAGTAAACGTTTGAGGAGCTAGGGCACTTTAAATCGTAAACCCAACAACTCAGTCAGAACGTAATACCAAGATGAAACCTCTTAATATGAAGCTCCCTAGTATTGTGATACGATATCATCGGACTTAAGTGTTTTATTCAATATCCAGAAAAGTTAAGCACGAGAAGCGTTAATTAAAGTTACGTCAGGTAATGTTTTGAATATGATTTTACACTTTTTCAAAATGTTACATTTTTAGACCCTGTGTTTGGAAAATTGCATTTAGGACCTTGTGGTTTGCATTTTTACGACTTTGGTCCTTAACTTTGAAAGATATACCCGCAAAGTAAACCTTGGACTTTGGGAAAAGTGACATAATAGACCCTTATAGTTATAACTTGTTAAATGACACTTTTGGTCCCTTTAGTTATAAGTTCTGAAAATTTCGATAATATAACCCCTTGCATGGGTTTATACAATTACAAAAATGTCCAAATTGCCATGCAAATTATTTTATCATTTCAATAGACATTTATAAGTTTAAATAACTAATATCCGTTTTACGAAACGCAGTTTAAATAACGATTCGTTAGGCTAGGAAGCAAAATGGGTCAATTATGTTTCCAAAAAGTAAACGCGCGGTTTTAAGTTCAAATTCCTTCATTAATCAATAAAGTGGTTATTTTAACATTAGTTAAGCATGCTAGGATAGATTATAACAATATTTAATCATTATAACATTTAGTTTTAAGAAAAACGCAAAATTAGGGTTTCGGGTGTACGGTTTTGGATCAAAATGGAAAATGAGCATGAATTGAGTTATGAAACTTTAACAAGAGTATATTTAGGATCATATGAACATTATAAGGGTGTAGTAGCAGGTATGAAGTTGATAGAACCTGGGTTTGAGCTTCAATGATCAAAAATGGTGGAAATGGGTCGTTTCGGGTAGTATTTCCACTCGTACGCCTTGTATCTTTACTCCGAGGCTTCAATTCTTCAGGGCTTCGCTTCTTGAACTTCTTTAATGATCCTAGGATCATAAGGGAGCAAAGGATTGCTGCCAATTAGGTTTGAGAGAGAAGAGATGTGGTGCGAGTATGAATGAACACCCAAAGGCCCTATTTATACTATTTTGAGGATGAGGAGGTTAAGGAACCCTTAGCTTCTGTTCTTGACACATAGGAGGGCTAATATGTGATGTGTATAAGCTAGAAAAGCAAGTGTGGGAGGTCTAGGAGTAGCTTGAATGTGTTGGCCTTGCTTCCTTGCTTCCACGGCTGATATGAGCTAAAGGAGGCTCATGTGGCCTCTTTCTTGGCCAAGAGATGTCCTAAGCAGCTGGGTAAGCTGCTATAGGTCTTCTAGAAGAAATCCTTGGTGGTATTTTGCACATGGTATGGTTTTAAATGGGTCAAATAAGGCAAAGAATGGGTTCGGGTCTGATTGGAGTTCGAATAGGGTTTTCTGTGTTTTCAAGTGTATAATTCATGTAAGCATGGTTAATTATGGTATATTAATGATCATAGGACATGTATGAAGTGTTATCATCAGTATTTGTTTATGTTTCGAGTTTAAAAATGGGTTAAATTGGTGAAAACAAGCCACGGGTTTCACGTATGTAAATGATTAAGAGTGATAGGTTACTGACCTCAAGGCTCATATTAAGGTTTATAATCAAAGTTTGATAGGTGGTTTGGGTTAAAACGAGTTAGAAATGAAGAATTGAGGTCGTGGGTTTCACTTGGTACGGTTTAGGGTTTTCTTGACTTTCTTTGTTTATAATTTGTGGATAAAGGATCAAGATTGATAGATTATTGATCCTAGACAGTGTATAAAGGATTAGCAATGATAATTGAGTGGTGGTTTAAGTTATAATGGGTCGAAATGGATAGAATAGGTCGTGGGTTGAAATTAGGGCACGTAGTGGATGTTTAGGGTTTCTAGGTTTTCTAATTCAAGTATATTGTCAAAGAAATGATAGATACTGATGGTTAATGATTTTTAAACTCATATTATGAGTTTACAATAGCTCACGGTTGCTTATTTGAGGTTGAACGGGTTAAAAACGAGAAAACGGGTTAAGTGATCATTTAGGGCTCATTTAGGGTTTCTCGGATTCGATTCTTGTATAAATGAAGTAGGATTATGAAATAATGATGGAATAGGATTGTCATGGTTGTATAATAAGTTATTACAACTTATTTGAGTATTGATTGAGGTTTAGAACGGATAAAAATCGATAAACGGGTCATGGTTTAGGAATTAGCTCGGTTTTAGGGTTTAAGGTTTTGAATTAGGGTTTTGAGTATAAAAATAGATATGAAAGCTTATAAATGGATTAATTAGGGTTTAAATAATGTATAATGAGTGTAATAGCTTGTACACAAGTGGTGGTGAAGAAATTAGAATGAAAACGGAGGTAAAACGGCTATTTTGGATGTCGTGCTTAATGACTTGTACATTGAGCTTTGAAAACTTGTACTTGACTTGGAGGGAGTTTATATTTCAAATGAAATGTTATATTACTTGTATATATGCTTTGGTAACTTGTACATTCACTTTAGATATTAATCCTTTATGGAATTAGGGTTTTAGAGGCATATGATAACGGTTTAAAGCCCGTTTAGACATAACATTGTGAATAGTACATTATAGGAATAATGTACCTTGTAAAAAGAATATGATGATATTGACTTGACATGTTATGATGTTTGCTTGACATATATGAAGATAGGATGGTCATAGATAGGTTGCGTGAGCTCGTCTACTTTAGTTATGACATACTGAGATATATAAGTAATGTAATAAATCAAAACATTTCCCCGTAATTGTGATAATAGTAAAATAAGTTTTGCATTTGATGAAAATTCTTAGGTTGTTATATATACATATATATATATATATATATATAAACATATATACATATACATATACATATATACATATATATATATATATATATACATATATACATATATATATATACATATATACATACATATATACATACATACATACATATATACATACATAGATACATATATACATACATATATACATATATATATATATATATGTATATATATATGTTATATACACACACACACACACATATACATATATATATATATATATATATATATATACGTATATATATATATATATATACTAGTTGCAAAGCCTACCCGATGGGCGGGCTTGTTTTGTAAATATCTAAGTGAAAAACTAAGTAAAGGTAGATCAATTATAAACATACCAAATTGTTTGTTGAAAGCATTAACAAAGAAAATAAATAAATGTTCATCTAATATGGGAAAATAAAAGGTATTAAAGTATCCGCAAGAAGAAAGTATATGTTGTCAGTACAAATGCGAAATAAAGCTTCTTTGTACACAACGTTGGTTGTTGATTTTGTATATTTACCATCTCTATACAAAGAATCTTTATTCTTTTTCTTCTCTTGACTCTTGAGCCAACGATATAGAATTGGCCATGCGAGAAAACTTGCCTCTTGAGAAACAACCTAACTTGAGACAAAGACATCAACTTTTATTAATCGTCATAGAAAAATAAACTCAAATAGGGAATTGTGGTTTTGTTGAATCCTCATCTTATTGTCTAACGGGCTAATGACCATATGCGAGATTGCACATATAGTACTAACAATACCATCAGATATTATCCTAGCTTCAATAACTTAATACGTTGCATAATTCTTAAACATGATTTTACATGTACATGATTTTAACATACCTAAATATTCCTCGTATATTAGTAGTACACAACAGCTAACTCTAAACTGTGATATCAGATCTACTTGAAAGACGCATCACTGTCGATGACAATCACTTCATCAGGTTTACTAATAGGATGTGTTGCAACGGGATACTTCACATGGTCCGTAGAATGGGTTGTAATAGATGGCTTAAACTCGGGTGTTATTGAACCTATGATTCTATTACATATCAGAGATGCAAACTAAGATGGAGCAATATACCTCAAGTGTAATAGTTCAATGTGGTCACTTTGCTCACCATGTCGTTAAGTAGTTATTTAGACGGGTCAACTACCATAAAACCTGAGTTGTGTCTCTCTGAATGCTTTAAGGTATATTATTGGTAGTGATGATAACCACATAGTATGTTAGAGATGCGATACAAAGACAACGGGCATATAAAAATACAATGAACACCAAATACACGCTAAAAGTTTCTGAATGTGACAAATGACTTTATTTTTAAGTGTAGCACATGGTGTTCGTACACATAGCTTCTTATATAGATAACAAACAAAAGTATACCAACCAATTCAAAAATCCTTCAAATAAAAAAAAAACCACCGCAAGATTCAAAATGACGATTACACGATGATTTAACCATAAGATGGATATTGGTTCATAGTACATATATATGTATTCTGAACTATAGCGTTGATTTTATTTTATTATAAGCATTGAGGAAATTAATCTTATTCTGGGGCTGTATCAGTATCTTTATCCTGGTCTCTTAACAAAGTAATAAGGATCCTTCTTCGTTGTCCATGATGCACTATCTTTTAAAAATTTGCGTCTGAATCTCATATGGCTTGGATATCCTTTGGTTAGTCACCCTACACTTGATTTTCCACATGTACATTAAACCAATTAGCTAACAAATCTGGAAACGATAACTAAACATCTATTCATATTTGAGTCTTAATATGAAAAACAATAGCAATAACAAAATAGAAAGAACAACATAAAGAAGAATTTAAAAATATGTTTCAAAGTCAAGAACAACAGAAAGAGATTTCTTACAGTGGGTGTCTTTGGCGATCCATATTGGTCTGTGCTAAAATACCCATTTTAGGGCTGTAACCTGATTGGTGCATTACTAAAATTTAAAAGTATAACAATACATGGTCAACTATAACATAAATTATAGGACTTTTTTTATGCTTGAGACATCACTGATGATAATTTTGTATACTACTTACATATTAAGGTACATCTTCACCAAGTTCTTTGTCTGATCACTAAGTTCTCCTTTGGTTTCCATGAATCAAGCTGCACATATACATTTCACTTTAAGGTTTATAATATAAACAAAAGATGCATTCTTTTACACGTATTAGGAAATAATGAAATTACCACATCATCGATTGCAAGCCTGAGAAGAGCAGGCCAACTTCTCTCATGGCCATCATTATCTGTAAACGTGTCAATTAACTCTTCTTGTGTGATTGGATTCTTTCTAGTAAGAGAAATAATGCGTTTCAATACTTTTGTAACTTCACTGTATCTTTTAAGGGAAATTCCGCTTTCTTTGCTATGTCTTCTTCCATTAGTTATCTCATAAGATCAAACCATAACTTCTTTTTTATTTTTTTTAATTCGGTTCTAACCTGCATTGATAAAAGAGTTAAAGTTTTTCAATATTGATTTATAAAGAAAGCATTTAATTTCAATGATTCAGTCCAAACAATGAAAAAATGTCTTGTTTTTGTAAAATTCGAGCCATTGGTTGAATACCGCTAGATTTAGATCAGCAATGGAGAAAACATACGGATTCGAGGCCAAAGGGGACTTTAAAGAAACTTGAGAGAGTCATGGAGCTTATGATGGCATGTCTGATTAAGAAGAGAGAGCGTTTGTTAAAAATTACAGTATTCTTCCTGGTTTAAACTGATCAATGGCTATAATCAAACCTTGTACTCATGCTTAGCTGATGTATTGGAAGTTTCAACCATTTGTAGTTTACATAAAATAAATGACTCTTATTTTAATTTGTGTAATTGTAAAGCACCAAGTGTTTGGTTTAGTCTATTATCTGGGCAGTGAGGGGTTGTTTGGTTTAGCCTATTATTTGGGCTACCAAGGCTGTTTAGATGAGCTTAAATATAATCTGGGCTATAGGGGCTGTTTAGATTGTTGCGTCTGAGGCATATTCATTTGTTACTTGTCATTTAAAAATTCAACGTCATAATTAAGGATATAATGCAACCCAAAGAATAAATCAATAAGGAACATCGTTTTAATACTTGTAAGCCCAACATATGAACAGTTGGACACCGATATCAAAGTTTGAATAAATCCATATAATATAATTAACAAACTAACAATGATACAAACACCTATTAGTCAAATCTATTTAACAACGGTAATGAAAGTATAATTACCTTTGCACCCTTAGTAACTTTAACACCATCTACAAGCTCTTCAACATCTTTAAGCATTAACGCCCTAGCATAGACTCACAATAACATCAGCAAGCTCTTTGATCTGTTTAACAATACACAAATAATAACATCAACATACATAAATTGAGATGAGTTTGTTGCAGCTACCAGTTGATTGGGTAATTGGTCAACGCATGTTTACAATCACAATTTATAACTGATAAGTGGCTGTTATACTCAGTTCAGTTTACTTGTTTCGGCTTTGTGAAAATTACCAAAGGTAAAAAGATCACCTTTTTTTGTTCTTAATTTATTTATTTCTTTTTTATCTTTGAAATATCTTTTTTATTTGAATGCAATTCCAAGAACTCTATGATCATAAAGAGACCTCATTTACTTATATATTTATTTCATGGTCATAGTTAAAAGTTTAGATAATCAGTCTATAACGAACATCCAAACACTACTAAGTAACAACTCCCATACAGAAAACTTCTTCTCATCTTTAAATTTACTACACAACTATAAGCATTATAAAAGAAACATACCTGAAATGGATATATCGCTTGAATCTATTAGGAACTGGATTTTTAGGCTTCTACATATAGACTATGTTTAAGAAGGAGACATGAGAAAATAAGAGCAAACAATGCACTCAATAAATAAAAAATGACATTATTATGGTAGACCACTGCAATCAATTCCGCAAGGAGTTAAAAGTAATGTAGGGGCTGACATGTATATACATATTTAGATTATGAAAATTAGTATGCTCCAAGCAAGAAAGACATCACTAATATATAATCGGTTAAAGACTTACTTTTAAATCACGTGCAATCAAAACACCAATTTTAGCATACCTCACCGAGGTTGGTATTTTAAACATCTTATAACTACATAAATTTGCAGCCAGTACCTCATGCATACACTCTTTGTGCTTTTATAAATTTAATGCACTAATTCTAATTACAAATATAACACTTGTAAAAAAACTGACAAAATCTTCAAATTAACGATTCAAAAAAGGTTGTATGCATTGACAACAGACTCCAGGCGTCTTTTGACCCGTTTGTCTAATTCGACCCATTCCACTCGTTTGAGACCAAACACAGACCATATTACTTATTCAGAACCAATAGCAACATTTTACTTTTATCATATAAAATCAAAACAAAATGCATTCTTTTTTGAGTTTTTCTAATAACACGCAAAAGTAAAATAGAAAGACAAAAAATGTACCAACTGATTCGATCTCGTTAGCAGAAGATTCAGCTACACCTGTCTCGTCATCACCAAACCTTTCATTATGGGAAATGACTGTCCCTTGTAAGAAATTGCTAATAATTTCTTTCTTAGATAAACATTCCCCTGATCCAGCCTGGTGAACAACAATAAATCAAAATGTTAACAGAAAATCAGGAGATAAAAAATAGACGAAAGAGAACATATTTAGTTACATCATCCAACCTCGTAATACAACTCAAAAGCATCACGAGTATAAGCATTTTCTTTATCCCGTGGTAACGAAATGATCGTTAGACAACATATGTTTTATAACTGAAATCTCTACTCCACTGCCAGAATTTCCCTTTCCATAGTATCTACACAAACTCACAGGTCAAGATTTACTTCGCTTTGTAGAAAAAAATCAGCTAAACCTACGAGTGTTATTTTCAAGTGTAGGATTAGATGATGATGAAGACGATGATCCTGATTTGATGGGTCGATGTTTTGAGGTTTTTTAACTGATGGGTGATCTCAATAGATTGGTTGCTTTAGAATCGAGGTGGGTTGTCTACTTACTCTAGGAGACTCATTTCCAAGCTGCAAGTTCATGCCACTGCTGGTTGTTAATTCTTCTTCATCGTCCTCTTCTTGCTCTTCTAGAGTTATTAACCACCTATTTACACAGATAAGAACACACTGGTAATTATGTATACATTGCAATGCTAAACGCTCCATAAGAAAAGATTAAGACCATATACCTCTATGAAATCACTTTATTTTAAGAACATGAGATGCCATTTTATACACCACAACTTAGTCGTCATCAAACACGTCTGTTCTTGATAAGCCATTGCATGAAGGTATCTTGCAGCGGAATACAACCTCACATCTTATCTTTTGTATGCATTAAAGCCTGATTTAATTAACGACCGTATTAGGCACGATGGTTATCAGAAATAAGTAAAAGATAAACGGCTCTATATAAATTTTAAACACCATAAATATTTCAATATGCAACTGATATCTAACAAATACAACTCATATCTAACCTTAAAAACATCAAAATTTGCATAAATTGGACCCAATGCCCGAGCATTCTGCTCAAGAAGCTGACATGATATACCTGTTGTGAAGATGATTAAAAGATTAAGTATAAGTGACACGTTTAATTATTTAATATGTTAACTACGTTTAATTATTAAATCATTTTTTCCACCTCCAATGAACATCAAACAAACCAAACCTGATTGATACTCACAATTTCATCTGGTCTAATTAGCAGTTATCATCCATCCTTCTATAACTGCAATTCAAAATATACATATATTAAATAAATGCATATAAATCGTATGTAAAAAAAATAATTAATAGAAAACATACTAAATTGTTTGAATTAAACCTAAGCTGATATTGTGAGTGATTTTGTGAATAACGACCGGATAATACCTGATCACAAACATCGTCCCAATAATGATCCTTCTTTTTAGAAGATGAAAGCCGCGCCCTGTGGAAATCAAATTTACTTGTAAATAAAATTCAATCAAATTCAAAATCAAACAAACCTGGCTAAAGATTGTAGATCCATTGTATCATCATAACCCTAATTTCAATGATCGTATGGTGGTTGTGTTGAATTAGAAATTTTTAATAATGAAGCCATAAAACCTAATTAAAAAATATACCTTCGATCGTTGTTGATTAGGGTATGAAGGATTTTATTATTGAGAGAATGATTGCTGATTTTTTGACGTGATTAGTGGGGCGTTATTTTTGGAAGTGATTAGCCGTTTCATTTTAAATCATTAAATGTGACAAAATTTATTCCCTCCATTACAAAATGAGGTGCTTTAAAATGCCAAAATTAAATACAGAATTATTAATTTACGTTATTTTACATATTTTGTTTTTAAAAAACTTTCCACAACTACCATTGTGGTCTAGTGGTAGACGCATATGTTGTGGGTGCATAGACCAGGGTTCGAATCTTGCCAAATCCTTTTTAGCACGAATTTGGGAAGTGACTTTTGAGTGAATTTAGGGTGAAAGGGTTAGCTAATTATTTGTACGAATACACACCGGTTTGGTTGCTAAGCCAATAAGACTTCGGACATAGTATACTAAACTTATACATAATCTCTTTTATTTTATGTTTTTGAATATATGATAGAACATAAACATAAGCTATGTAGCATGTACATTTTTTCACTCTATATATAATATAATATATATATATATATATATATATATATATATATATTTATATATTATATATATATATATATATATATATATATATATATAAATATATCCGAATTTTTTTCTTTCTTTTTCATATTTTTTGTTCACTTTTGCTTTGCCATTGCATAAACATATAATACATCATGGGGGTTTATAGATAGACCCCTACACTTAAACTTTTACATACTCGATAATTACAATCTAACTAATGACCCGAATTGAGTTGGATCAAAATAACATGGAGCTTTTTGAGCTCTATTGGGGGTAATAAATTACTGTTTCCCTAATTATTCGTAAGATAAATACAACCATGAATCTTAATCATCCCAAAATTGTATATACAAGGATAAGGACTTAGCAACCGTGGACTTAAATAATTAACTTAGGGTTAACATAACAATGTACTAAAAGCGAGTACATACAAAGTAGGCTAAGGCGATTTGGGTGTAACAATTGGTTCAAGGGTGACAATGCTCTTCATTAATAGTCTGGCTTAACCAAAAAATTACAAAAACCGTGAAAAGGATAGGCTCGGAGGGTTGTACTAGGGGTATCCTGCACAAAAAATAAGTGCATGGCAAAGGTGTGGGATAGTTATATGATCGAGGTGACCATAATAACAATTATGGGTTTAAAACATGGGTTAATCCTAGTGCCTCTTATCTAGAAAATCCTAATACTCACTATGCAGTCTCGGGATGCATCACAAAAACAAGTTCTAGAATTTAATACACTACCAGTACACTCATATAATTTAATACCAATACCAATGTTCCAGAAAAGGCGACAAAGACCATACGTACACATCCGTAACAACGGAATAAACACATATGACTGCATTCATACCTTAGCTCGAACAAGCTAAAAGTATAAACTATCTTGGGTATAAAAAATGGATACCCAAATTCCTATAGATCTAAAGGCGAACCTCACATTTTTTAGGTGGAATTTTAAGGGTTTTTGTGCTAGTCATATAAATTCCTATCCATGAGACGCTATTAATACTCGGTTTTCATCGATGTGTTTCATAAAAAAATTAAATTTTGGTTAAAATTACCTTTTATGCTATGTTTTGATATATTACCCATCTTTTTAAGGACAAAGCAAATGACAATTGAAGGAATAGTTTCTAAGGCTTATTTCCCCTACACTTAAGTTGAACATTGTCCCCAATATTCTATAGAAGTACCCGCAAAACGAATAAAGGGAAAAGAAAACAAGTAAAAGAAACTAGTACTGCCCTGGTTTGCTCAATAATGGAGAAGAAACATGCGATAACTGGTTAAATTGTCCTCCAAGAATCATCCAATGAAACTTCCTAAGAATTTTTAAGCTTATTCTCATCAAATACAAAGACAACTACACCAAGCGTAAAATCGGCGGGATAGATATATATACAACGAAACTTTAGGGTTTGACTATATGAAAACATTAAAGATAGGATGAGAGTAATGATGTAATTATAGGTTTATGCGGGTTTATAAAAGAATTACGAATTTTAAATGTTGTACAAATTATTTTTCGAAAATACTTGAAAATTTTAAATTTTCCTGTAGATGGGCTCACGACACCGTCAGGATAAACCCTGACGCCGTCGCCAGCGATTGTGAAAATTTTCTTTTTGTTTTCTTTAAAAAATTTCCTGTACGCGATTATATAAGTTATTTCCTGTATGAATTACTGCATGAAACCTGAGATTAGTCAATACAATCATGTGACTTGAAATTGACGTGAATTAATCTAAACAATTTATTTAATATGTTTGAATTGGTTCTTAAAAACCGAATAATCCCCCCTACACTTATTTTATTCAAAATACCTTTCATTGTCAATAAGACGAAGCTAAAAACAAAACAAAGCATGATTGCAAAAAATGATTCAAACAAAAAAGAATAAACGAAAAGAATTAAAACACACGACACTCCTAAATGCGGGAAAATTAAACATTGGGTTGCCTACCAAGAAGCGCTTTTCTTTATTTACGAGTCTTGTAGCTAGACTTGAAGTTATACGTCCTTACGTGACTTCTCCTTCATCGTTCATTTCAATTTTAACTTTTACGAGAGTGGGATGCTTATTTTTGAAGGTTTTGCTCCTCCATTGGTCAAACTTCATCTCCTTTTCTTGGTGAAGTTTTATCCTTTCCTCCCATTCTAGGACTAGCCCATTCACGGTCATGGTAGGGGCTATAGGCTCTATATCGTTCTTAATTCCTTTCTCGATCTTACAGAGGGATTCATGTATCCTACGGAAACTCATCTTACTCTTTCCAGATCTCAAAGTTACGGTTCCTTTATCAAACTTAATCACGGCTTTAGCGGTTGTCAAGAATGGTGTCCCTAATATGAAGGGTCTCTTTTCATCCTCTTTTATATCCAGGATTACAAAGTCAACGGGGTACACATAACCAACAACATCGACTAATACGTCCTCTGCTATTCCTAAAGGGTAGATATATGAATGGCTAGCTAGGGAGAGTCTAATGTCCATTTCAGCAGGCCTTTCATTGGTTAGTTTCTTGTAGGTGGAGAGAGGCATGACGTTCACGTCGGATCCTTGGTCTACTAGGGCGTTCATGTGTTTCAGGCCTCCTATGTTACAAGGTATTTTGAAATTTCCTCCAATGTCCTCTTTTTGTTATCTTTTTCTTAAGGATTGCTTCATAAATAGGCCCCCAACAAATTATAGGTCTTTTGTTTCATTTTTCCTACTCTGGTTGCCAACAGAGAGTTATTGAACCTATGATTTTCTACAAGTCCCTTGATTAGTTTTTCGTTGATTCTATGCTTCAGGTAATACCCTATAGGCTGAGAGCTGGGTACCTTCACTGCTTTTTCTTCCTCAGCTTGTGTGAGTTCCTTCTCAGCACTTTTGATTGGTTCTTTTTTGGTCTCATTTTTAGCTTCATTCTCCTTCTCGGCTTCCTTTAATGGCATCTCTGCATCCGATCCGTCAGGTTTTTCAATGCTATCGCCAGTCGTTGCATCATCATCGTCATTCTCTTCTTCCTCTCCTCTGATAAGAGAGATAGAATTTACGTTTTTGGTGACGGGTTGTTTAGCCTCTTCTCTCATTAATACCTTTTCAGGAGCCCTATTGGTCGTGAGTTCCTTGAGAAGCTCGAACATCTCTGTCATCCGATTGTTGATCTCCTCCCGCTATTTGAAAATGGCATTCTCAAACCTCTTCATCCTTTCGGTGTGTGATGTCATGTAGTCTCGTACTCGAGTCTCGAAAGTGGTTCCTAACGCTTGGGGCTGGGGGTTTAGACTGGTACGTTCACGAAAGGTGAAGGGGTTCTACTTTGGTGGCTCATTTAGGTTTTGTGGGTGAGGGTCTGAGTAAACTGCTTCAGCATATGCTTGAGGAACGTGTGTTGAGCTTGGTCTAGGTGTTGGTCGTGACCCTTTTAGTAAGAAATTAATTTGGTCTTCGAGCTCAAGAAGTCTCCGCTCAGGTGTTTTTGGGGTGCTTTGAGGTGTGGAAATAGCTTTGACCGGTCTGACAGAGTCACTTGAGTCATTCCAGCACTCATGGTCGTAGAGGGCAAGGTTCTCAATGATTTCCCTGTTAGCAGGCTTATGTTTGTAGGCTTGGCCCATGTTGGGCTTAGGGTTATCTTTGTATTACTTGTATTTATACTTGACACTTTGTATGGTTTCATAATCAATATACACAGAACATTGTATCATCCTACATGGTATCACGAGGGTTTCTCAGATCCTAAAACAACTCGCTTCCGCTTGTTTGTAACCTTTTCAATCACAGTTTCTGTTTTACCGATTGTTTCTCGGTGGTTTCCCGTTTCTCGACTAAGTTTAGTCGACGTTTCTTGGCTAAGTTTAGCCACTGTTTTACCGATTGCAGTTTCAGTCGGTGTTTTGTTTTGGTTTCTCCCACGCAAACCCCACACACTTGCTACTGTTTCCACTGTTTCTTTTTTTTACAAACCCTAACTACTTTGAGCCCTAAAATCTACAAACCCTAAAAACTACAGAACCTACATACTACCCACTGTTCGACGATCAAACATGACAAACGACAACCCACCCCCCACACCGGCACTTACCTTATCGGATAAACTCATGGCTATGAATCATTTAACCACTTTTGTTCCCGAAAAACTTGATGTCGATGCGATGAATTATTCCTCGTGGGTGTATTACTTTTCCCATCTATGTCATGGTTATGGGATTTTGGATCATCTTGTTGATCCGGTTGCCTCTTCATCCACTACGACTCCTACGGATCCACCACCTAAGGATGCGGAATGGACCAAGATTGATTTCATCATTAGGTCTTGGATATTCTCCACACTTGCTCCATCACTAAGGAAACGTTTGGTTGATCTTAACCCTACCACTGCCAAGGATGCATGGACATATATTGAGGCTATTTTTCAAGACAACAAGCGCCCGCGTGCTATGGCTTTGAAAGCCGAACTACGCAACTTGAAGCTTGGGGATTTATCTATTGACGGGTATTTTCAAAAGATAGAATCTATTGTTTCGGTTCTTAATGGTCTTGGTTCCCCTCTTAGCAATGATGATGTTGTTACTTTCGCGCTTGAGGGTTTACCTTCCACCTATGAAACGATCTCTACCGTTATTGTTAGTCGGGAACCCTTTCCCGATCTCAAAACGGTTAGATCCTTGTTGACTACTCATGAGATGCGCCTAAAGTCTAGGGTTCAAAACCCTCTTGTTGATGCTACCTCCGCTTCTCCCATGGTTTTATTGGCTAAATCCAACACTAGTGCTCGGCGTGGTCCTTCTTTGGAAAAAGTAAACAACCCGTGTTGGAGTTTTGCTAAGGGTTCTTGTCGGTTTGGTGATGCTTGTAAGTATCTTCACAATGGTGTTCACGGCAAGTCTACTTTGCTCCCTCGTACCTCGGGTTCGGCTTCAAGTGTGTCGGGTGTGACACGCTCGGATTTGGATATGTTGCAATCCCTGTTGGCTAAGTTTGGGTTAAATGCTCCTAATATTTGCACCCCCTCTCCTCCAGTCGCTTATACAGTTTCTGTCCCTCCTGGGTTTCAAAATGTTTCGGCCCAATTATCTGCGCAGCCCACTTATGTAAGTCCACAGTTATTGCCTGGTTCTTTTGGGGTGTCCAATATGGGAATGGCTGGGTTATTCTCACATGGGGTTCAGTACCCGACGAGGTCACCACAGCAGGGGGTCCATTATCCACAGCAGGGGGTTCAGACGCTTTCTGGTCTACCGCAGGGGGTTCACCTTGTACCTGGAACTTCCCGCCGCCAATTCAGTTTACGACAAGGGTTCAACAGCAGCAAGGGGGTTCTTTCCCTGGTTCGGTTCACTTGGGATAATCACCTAGTATGCCTTTTCATCCGAGTCAGCTGTTTGCGTCTGGTTCACAAGGTTCGGGTCAAGCTACACTTTTGCCGAATGCATTTAATACCACTACTCTTCAAGAACCGGCCTCCACGACAATTGGAACATAGATACAGTGCGAGTTCTCCATCTTAATGATTCTGTACTTTGCCTTAGGGATATACTTAATATTTTGCATTTACCCGTCGGTTGCATAGATGGTGACGCGTTTATTCCCGTTACTAAATCTGGCCATTAGTGGTTTTGTCTACCCCTTTTTCGTCCACTTTAATATATTAATGCTCGTTTAAATAATGTCTTAAATCACTACCCAATATTGCAAAAACTTGATTCCGTTCGTCATTTGTCCGCGATAATTCTTGTACGGTTGAGTTTAACCCTTTTGGTTTTTCTGTGAAGGACTTCATAACTCGACGGGTGCTCCTCCGATGTGATAGCACGGGTGAGCTCTATCCTGTTACGAAGCCCTCCACTATACCTCATGCTTTTCTTACAGTCCAGATAATAACGTGGCATCAACGACTTTTACATCCAGGAAGTGAAGGTGTTACGTCGTCTTGTGTCTAGTGATTCTATTTCTTATAATAAAGAGAAACTTTCGGTTCTTTGCCATGCTTGTTAGCTTGGTAAACACATGAAGCTTTCGTTTGTTAGTTCGTCTAGTTCTGTTACTTCGTGTTTTGACATTGTTCACTCGGATTTGTGGACCTCTCCAATTCCGAGTCTTTCTGGTTTCCAGTATTATGTTTTGTTTCTAGATCATTAATTATCTATCAGTAATTTTTGGCGTTTATCCGTTAAGGAATAAATCTGAGTGTTTTGTCAAATTTATGTTAGTTGCTAATTATTTCGATAACTCAGTTTTAAGTGTGAAATAATCACTCAGTGTGAGCATGGTGGTGAATTTGATAATCATATGCTTGTCATAACATATTTAAACGATCACTATCCAATTTAGATTTCTTGCCCCCGCACCTCACAACAAAAGGCAAATCTGAACGTATGAATCGTAAATTAATAATGCTCATTTGTACCTATGGTTTCAAGCAATTATCAACCCAATTACTGGACTGAGGCACTTAATATGGCAGTTTATTTATTGAATATTTTACCTTCCCGTGCCATCAATAACGAGATACCCTTTACCCGCCTATTTGGTGCGCAACCCGATTATAGTGTCCTTCGTGTTTTTGGATGCCTTTGTTATCCACATATAGATACAAATCACAAACTTGGACCACGTGTCACACCTTCTATATTTTTGGGACATGCTGCCTGTTGGAAATTATGTTTTCCTAACTTAGTACCGTTAGTAATAATAGTTAGTACCGATAGTTATAATTAGTACTGACAGTACAAAGTGTTAAGTATTGATCAGATAGTTAGTACTGTTAGTAGAAATTAGTTAGTACCGTTTAAGAGATATGTATGAGATATTCTAGGAAAAGATATGTATTATCTTTTACGCGTTTTGTAAGCCTGTTAGGGTTTATCCTTGGTTTATAAAAGGATCCCTCATGGCATAGTTAGAGATACGAGTTTAATACATCTCATACAATCATATCTCATAGTTAGTAATCTGTAATCACTCAAAGCAGATTAATAGAAATCATTATTTAGTTTTTCATTGTTCTTCTTAGTACTTGTGTTAAGATTCCGCATTAGCACATAGTATTCATAGTCAGTGTTTCTATATAGTCAAACTGTATTTATACAGGTTGGCTATCACCCTTAGTAGGTTGCAAAGATCTATTCAGTTAGGGACTCACAAGTGGTATCAGAGCTGTTGAACTCTTAACTATGATTAGCATTCAGTATTAACTATGATAGTTGTTCGGATGAAGATGTGTGATTAGCATGTTGCTTGTGGTTACGTTAATACTGCTGTTCTTTTAATCGTTTGTATTGCTGCGTGTTTGGAACTTAATACTGGTAGAGTATTGAGTTAATATTGCTCGCCCATTTTTAATACTGTTGGATTAGCGACGACTCAGTGACAGTTAAAAGTGTCACTACTGGCTTGGGAGGAAGGAGAACCACATTAGCAACGGTTCAGCAACAGCTTTGTAACGCATTTGCAACATATCAGCGACGAACAAAAGGAAGGAGCATGGGCCTTTGTGACAGTTTTGCAATAGATTTGTGACAAGTTAGTGACATGATAGTGACAGCTTTGGGACAGAAAAAGTGTTGCTATTTGGTTTGAATGTTAATTCTGCTAGCATTACTCAGTTAAGTCTGCTAGGCTTATGGTTAATTCTGCTAGCTTTGTCCGATATGGGACAACACGGACGCGTTTGGATCTCGAACAATGATGAAATAGTGGCTCGTTTTTGGGATTATTTTGAAGAAAATTGGTTATTGCCTATTTGATGTTGTAGTTGGGTTTCACAGGTGCGTGTCTTATCATATCTTAAAGTATAGTTTTGCAGGCTATGACTTTTAAAGATAACTTGTTTGTGCTTAATTGTTGGTGACGAAGACTTGATGAATCTAGCAAAGGTGTACGATCTACCTTATGATGCTTACTACGTACATTTGCTATCACTTTAAGGAGTTACGTTGTTGTGCTCAGTGTCTCATTTTATAGGATAAATGAGGATTTTGTCAAGAGATTGCGATCTACTTATATTTTGGTCTTGGTATAAGTTTGACGTCATGTGAATAGTGCAAGACATAAGACACAAGTTTGGGAAATTCTACTTCTTCAACATATGGGTTATACTCATTTTTCTTCATCAATAATTACCACTTGGAGCCTACTGAGTTCGAGATTCAAGAGATGGTTAGCATACTTTCAGGGGAAGCTTATTGTTAACATGTTTAACCATCTACATGTACCACTTAAGGGGAAGTGTTCACAAGTTGCTTATCTACAGATGACCCCTATTTAATGATTACAAAAAGGGGAAGAAGACTATATGGTTTGCAGCTTATTTTAAAGTGGTGACATGTACAAGAAGATCTTATTTCAAGGGGAAGCTTTGAAGATTGTTTCATACATGAAGATTGTTTTGTAATATCAAATAGGGGAAGATTGTTGGGTTTTGAGATTTGATGATTACAAAACCACATATGAAGAAAAGAAGAAAGATGAAACAACAAGGACTTAATGTGCAATATTAAGTTAGCTTCATATCAAAGCTAGGTTTTCTTGTAAACCCTAGCCTCTCTAGTATATAAAGAGAGGTAGGGTGAATAGTTTTATCATCCATCATAGTTAGATCTCTCCAATGAGAGTCTAATAGTTAGCTTATTAGTTTGTGTAATAGTTAGTTATCTAGATAGCATAGTCGACTGATTAAAGTCGAATAGTTTATAGTTTATTAGTATGAATAAAGAAAACCTTGTGATAACATTGATGTTCTTATTTGTTATTCCGCTGTGCTTTATATCATTCAATGTTATTATATCCTAGATGGGCAAAACGATCTATGAAGCCTACAATTAGGTTTCAACAACGTGTCTGCTAGTAATTCTGGTGCTTCTTCTGGTACCACTCATACTTTGATTAATGAAGAATATAAGAAGTTAATGAATCTTTTGAAGAGTTCAGGTTCATGTACTGCTTATGACATTCAGGGAAATGTTTTAGGTAAACCTATGAATGCTAGTTATGTTATTTGTTTTGCATCATGTAGATTCTTTAACTTTAAGTTTAACATAAGTACTTACTGTACCTATGTTGGTTGGATTATTAATTTAGGATCTAGCCAGTATATGACATATACTGTAATGTTTTTGTTTAATGCCATTGATGTGTCTTATTTAAACATAACAATTTCACATCCTAATGGAACTATTGCTAAAGTTAATCAAGTGGGAAGTTTTAAACTTACAAAAAAACTTTGTTATTCATGATGAGCGGGTAGTTCCTGGATATCATGTTAGTTTATTATCTATGCATAAACCTGCTAGTGCAAATAAAGTGAGTGTGTTGTTTAATGAAAATGATTGTTCGATTCAGGACTCAGTTCAAAAGTCCCGAATGGGGACTGGTAGTATGGTTGGAGGGTTGTACTATCTTGATTAGGGTAAGAAACATGTTAATAGTATTGTGAGGTCTTGTGTTCTG
>BQNB010066772.1:0-34438 GCA_026074375.1 Tanacetum coccineum | reverse complement strand
AAGAGAAGTACTTGGAGTTGTTGTTGGTATGGGAAATAGTGTTTGTTGCATATGTGTGATGAGAGGAGTAGGTGGTGGAGGAAGAGTTGTTGCAAACACAAGAGGTAGCTCAGTAATAGTTGTAACCGGAACATCTACCAGTGAAGTTGCCTCAGTGTTAAATATTGAGTCAATACCTGTATCTGGTCTGGGGTTGAGCGTGTTAGATACGAAGCCAGATAACACAGAAGAACTTTGTTGTTGACCTTCAGGATTGATCAGAGCGGTGAATATCACATGAGTATCTTCTATTTCCTGAGTTGCTTAAACATTAAGCAATGGAGCATCCGTCATCACATTGTCTCTTCCCTCCAGATTAACGTTCACGTCCCTGTATAGCTCATTTGCTTCGTCCTCTTCATGTGTCGCCTCTTCAACCATCCTTTCTTCCTCATTATTTGTTCCTTGAACTTCTTCATCACTTTCTTCATTGCGTTCATCATTAGTGGATTCAACATGAGAGGGTGGTTGAACCCTTAGATCAAAGCTATCTTCTTCATTTACTTCTTCTTGCCTTGCTTCATCATCATGAGTTGAAAACTTGGAGTGAACAAAGTCATCACCATCATTATCAGAATCAGTTTGCTCATCATCACCATCATCATCATGATTTTCTTCATCTGGATTTTAATCATCTTGATTATCAGCATCGTCATTGTCATCATCTTTTTCACTCACATTCACTTCATCCTCATCATCTTCTTCACTTGACTTCCAAGAGATTTGTTCATCATCGGATCCATATGTTGGTACATCAGGAACCCCAGGTATATCACCAGTTACTTCATCTGCACCTAAACCACTGGCGTGAGAGCTGTAAGTCTGTGTCTTGCTTCTTTCAATGACTAGCTTCAGTTGCTCAGCTTCTGTTAAAGCAACATCAGATAACACTGTGAGACCTTTGTCCATAGATGTCTCTGCGGGTTGCTTCTTCTTGGCAGCTTTATCTCCCTTAGGTGAAGACTTGATTCTTTTTCCTTTAGGAGCTTGAGTAGTCTTCGTCTTGGGATATGCTTCAGAATCAGCTTTCTTCTTTGTGGTTTTTGGTTTTGGAGTCTTTTCACCAGTAGCATAAGCTCGGTAAGTCATGTAGGCTTCAGACTCTGACATGGCTTGATTGGTCAAGTGCTGAGGGAGAATAGCACCGTATACTTGTGTATCCTGATGTTTAGAAATGACTCTTACGGTGGTAAACATAAAGTCATCCCTGGCATGATGCCAAAACATCTTGTTCCTCTTTGGTATTGCTTGATCCTTTGCCATAAAGTAGTCGACAATGACTTTGGTGAATCGTGGATAATACATGTCATTGTTCTTCTTAGAGTTCTTGTTCTTCACTTGAAACATCAAGTCTTCCCACAATAAGTAGACATAGTCAACCTTCTTGTTATGATACATGCCCTAAAGGATTTGAGCACGCGACAGGTGAAGACTTTCCAGAGCCGTAGTTTTTCCACTAAGACACTTGTTGATTATGGCAACAAATGATCTCCAAGGTTGATGCATGTGATTGACATTGATGTCAGACAAGAACTTGATCTCACCAGTGTGTCCAAGGTCTCTAATAAAAGATAGAATGTCCTCCTTAAGTAGAGGTTCTTCAAATTTCTGACCAGGGAGTTTAGGGCAAATCTTGAGCATATCTCTGAAGTTGTCAACATTAATAGTATGACTTTTGCCATTCAACTTGAAACGAAGTAAAGAATGATGTCTGGAGATAGTAACCCATAACTCTTGCATGTATATTTCAGGTACATCAGCAGAGATCTCAAATGCATTATAGAATGGAGTGAGTTTTAGAGCATTTAACACCACTTAAAGAGTAGGTTCTTTGGATTTTAGAGTTGAGCTTAGTTAGAGATTGTATTTCCCTATCTTAAGACGGTCAGCAGGGGCGACTAACTCATCATCCAGTGCCTGTTGTTGAGCTCTTGTAGTATCCATGATTCTACTAAGATAGGACCAATATAGTTTATGTACAATCAATTTTATACAATATACTATAAGGACCTATTGAATGAGCACGTAAAGTTGATTCATGATGTGAACGATGCTTTAGTATTTAGGAACTTTAAGACTTTTTGCACTTATTAAGATCTATCCATTAAAAATGACAACTTAAGGCCAACTTAACTTGTTTTAGAGTGTATAATTAATCAATTTTAATTAACTCCCTAATTAAGATTTTTAAATCGCCTTTTAAAATGAAAATTTGATCTTAAGTGTTTTGGGTCTTTGAAAGCAAAAAAAATGATTTCTAAGGAAAGACTTGTTGTTCGGGTCCTTTATAAACTAGTTGTTCTGTTCCTTAACGAATCAGGTTGTTCGGTTCCTTAATGACGATGAGTTGTTCGGTTCCTTAAGAATATGGTTGTTCGGTTCCTATTAGCACATGAGTTGTTCGGTTCCAAGTAACATTAAAGTTGTTTGGTTTCTACTATTAATACAGTTGTTTGGTTTCTTCTTGTCAAGACAGTTGTTCGGTTCCTACTACAATACAGTTGTTTGGTTCCTTCTATAAATACAGTTGTTCGGTTTCTTCTTGTCAAGACAGTTGTTCGGTTCCTACTACAATATAGTTGTTCGGTTTCTACTGTCCAGACAGTTGTTCGGTTTCTTCTTGTCAAGACAGTTGTTCGGTTCCAACTACAATACAGTTGTTTGGTTTCTTCTATAAATACAGTTGTTCGGTTTCTACTATCAAGACAGTTGTTTGGTTCCTACTACAACTAGTTGTTCGGTTCCAACTAATAGAATAAGTTGTTCGGTTCACAAATAATTCATGTTGTTCGGTTCCAAAGACAGTGAGTTGTTTGGTTCATTTTTCATCATTTCACAAACAAGTCATTTTAGGCACTCATACATGTGCCATTAGCATATATATGATTAAGCTATCATTGAGACATTAGGATAACAACATTTAAGCTAAAACACGACAAGAATGATCAAAAACGAGCCATGTATAACAACTTTATCATGAACACTCAAAGAATCACAAACAATGGTGCGAAATGATCATGCAAACATATTCAAGTAAGCTTAAAATAACATTCCCACACAAAACCCTTGAACATATTACATAGAAACTCAAAAACCTAAATTTTCGCATCAAAAATTAACAAGAACATAAGCAAATGATAACTATAATCAAAACTGTTTGTAAACGAGCGCTAGGCACGCCTAAAACTACAAAACCCCTCAATCAATTTGACATTTTAACCACTTTGATTTTTCAATAACCCTAATTTGAGAATTAGGGATTTCGAGATCAAACTTGGATGAAACACCAATTCCTTTGAGACATGAGTAGTTTAGGTGTAGGAGAACACATTTCTTTTATACCTTAACGCACGAAATGAATTTGAAATGGTTAGCTTAGGAGTGGCGATCGAGTAGAATGAGAGGGATGAAAAACTTTTTCTTAAGTGTGTGTTTGTGTGTGAATAGTGACGGGTTGGGTAGGTGGTTATAAAACAATTATGGTTATTAACACATTTGGCCCCTTAAGTTTCAATACCCTTTTATTTTGCATAGATTAGTTTTATAAGGCATATACAAGATAAACAAATAGCACAATTAGTCCCTAATGTTTATACTATCATACCTATAGACTTAGTTTTGCAAAATATTCCCTAGAGGCATAAACACATAACAATTAAGGCACACATAAGCTAAAGTTAATTCACTTTCCTCAAGATTGATATTTTGTTATTGTTTAAAAAACCTTTGTCCCTTTAAGCACATTTTCATTATGAAGAAGATATTTGACATTTTCTCCCCCTCAAACAATGACCCGTTTTCTATTTAAAGAGTTGTAGTCGTTGTTTGAGAAGTCGAATGTCATTGAAAAAGCATTTTCTGATGAGGCAATGTTATATCTTTGAAAAAACAAATACCAAAATAAGATTTCTCTTATTTTAACACATAAGTGCACTGACACGTACACTTATGGGAATATAGCAAGCACGGGTTGTGATGCAAAGTAATCACAAGCCTTTGCATGGTCATAAAGTAGACCACGCCCGAGAATAAATTCCCGTTATGAGGTCAAGTTTTCTTTTTGAAATACTTGCCATTAAGATGATGACCGGGTTGCTATCTGAAATAATAGCAAGCCATTTGGCATGTTTTGAAAACATTTGGAACTTCTGCTCGAACTTCATTTACAGCCTTGTATCATTATTGAATGACATTTCTAAGACCGTAAATGTTATCGATTTTCAGAAGACATGCCATTATTACCTCTTTTTATATTTTCTCATTTTTTTAATTATTTTTTTTCTTTGGTTTTATGAATTTTATATTTTTGTATTTTGTTTTTATAAAAATTTCATAAAAATGAAAAATGTTTTTGGTTTTTATGGTGTTAATATATATACATATTATACAGGATATTTGAATAGGTACCACCACTATTCATCAACTTCATCTGCCAATTGTTTGAGAGTCTCCGGCGTAAAACTCCGCATTCCTAGCTTGTTGATAAGAAATTCAATTCTTTCTCTTGCAAGGGCTTTTGTGAAGATGTCCGCCAGTTGATACTCCGTATTGACAAAGTAAAGTTCAATCATCCCATTCTCAACATGCTCCTTTATAAAGTGAAATCTGATGTCTATAGGCTTCGACATGGAATGTTGAACATTGTTGCAACATAAGGCAATAACGCTTTTGTTATCACAGTACATTCGGGATTTTTATGATCCAAGGCCATAGTCGGTAAGCTGTGTCCTCATCCAAGAATTTTGTGCACAACATCCCGACATAGCAATATATTCAGCTTCCGTACTGGATATCGCAGCACTTTTCTGCCTTTTTGATGACCAACTAACAAGTCTATCTCCCAGAAACTGCATACTACCAGATGTGCTATGGCGTGTATCTTGACAACCAGCATGATCCGCATCTGCAAATGCTATTAGTGCAATTGAAGAATCCTTCAGATACCATAGTCCTCGATTGACGGTTCCTCTTAGATACTGAAAGATCCTTTTGACCGCATGTAAGTGCTTTTCGGTGTAGGCGAGCTGATACCGGGCACACACGCATATAGCAAAATTATAGGTCAGGTTTACTGGCTGTGGAGATAAAGGAGGGTGCTACTCATACCAACGATAGTGATGAGGTTCAAGGCTTTACCTTCTTTAACTCATCCAGTTTGGATTTCTCCACCATGGGAGTATCCACTGGGTCACAAGAATCAAAACCGTATTTCTTTAAAGATTCAAGGGCATATTTTGACTGGTTAATAAAGATGCCTCTGGGATTTTGAAAAATCTGTAATCCTAAGAAGAATGATATTTTTCCCATCATTGACATCTTAAATTTTGAACACATGATTTTAGCAAATAGGTCACAAAGTTCAGGTGTGGATGCAGCAAAGATAATATCATCGACATATACTTGTACCAGAAGTAATTCCTTGCCTTCCTTACGGATGAACAGAGTAGGATCCACTGAGCCTTTGGAGAAGTCTTGGGATATCAGGAACGAAGACAACATGTCATACCACGCGCGTGGAGCTTGTTTCAACCCATAAAGAGCTTTCTTTAGCTTGTACACGTGATTGGGGTTATCTGGATCCACAAAACCATCCGGCTGGCTAACATAAACCTCTTCCCGCAAATTACCATTCAGAAATGCAGTCTTGACATCCATTTGGTAGACGACCATGTTCATGTGAGCGGCAAATGCGAGAAAAATCCTTATAGCCTCTAATCTTGCAACCGGAGCAAAAGACTCTTCAAAATCAATTCCCTCTTCTTGACAGTAACCACGAGCCACTAATCAAGCCTTGTTCTTTAGAATTCCTCCTAGTTCATCTAGCTTTACTTTGTAGATCCACTTCAAAGTAATAACCATAACTTTATCTGGTCGGGGTACTAGCTCACATACTTCAAGGCGTTCGAACTCATTGAGCTCTCTTTGCATTGCTTCAATCCAGCAGGATTGAGTCAAAGCATCTTTATACATCTTGGGTTCAACAGCAGCGAGGAAAGCATCGTAGTAACAGAAAAGAGCTTGCTCATGTAACTGCAGCCTTGTGGAAACTGGTCTATCGAGTTCACCGATTATATTTTCAAGTGGGTGATCCTTAGTCCATTTGCTATTGTGTTCAAAAATTTGGTGATCGGGATGCACAATTATATGAATAGAGTCCGACAATGAAGATTGATCAGAAGGGATTTCTGGAATTGGGAGACCAAAGTACGGATCATTACCCATATGTTTAACTTTAATATCATGATTGTATTCTTCAACATCGTAAGGAATGATGGGAGGTTGAGTTTCAGGTGTTGTTTAAGAGTTACTTGGTGATGGTGCATCTTGGTTAACTGATGTTGAGGAAGGTAAACCGGTTGATACAGCGGGTTCTGGAGCAACTACTTTAGCAATTGGAGCAATGACTTCAGGGGTTGGGTTATCAACACTTGGTGGAGGAGTGAGTAATTCATCAAACAACGGTTGAAACAATATATCCCAATCTGTTCTTGAGGGTGGTATAAACGGTATTGAAGGAGGAGGGTTTGGCACGAGTCCTGAACTGATTGTTGCAAGAGTCATTTCATGAAGTTCGGGTCCTGAACTGTTGTGTTCAGAAGCCAATGCAGTCAGCTCATCAAATTCTAAATGAGTTGTTTCAATGATTCGTTTGGTATGTCGGTTGTAAATTCGAAATGCTTTCTTTGTGGGTGCATAACCAAATACCAATATCAGCCTTCGGTTGTAACTTACCCAAATTCTCATTATCATTTTTCGGATAGCAGAGTGCACCAAATACATGGAAAAATGATAGGTCAGGAGGTTTGTCATGTAAAATCTCATATGGTGTTTTGCCATGACGAAGGCGTGTGATGGAACGATTTTGGGTGTAACATGCGGTAGCAACTGCTTCTGTCCATAAAAATAACGGAGCTTTTACATAAATCAACATTGTGCATGCAACTTCAATTAGCGTATGATTGCGTCTTTCAACGACACCATTTTGCTGTTGAGAGCGAGCAACATATGTTTCATTAGAGATACCAATCTTCTCATAATATTCACGCAAAGTTTGATTAACAATTTCAGTTCCATTATCTGTTATGATTCTTTAGATAGTCACTTGAAGCCGTACTTAGATAATCTTGAGAAACTTGATTATGAAATCTGGAGCTTCATCTTTGAACTTAAGAACTTAACCCATGTGAATCGAGAGTAATCATCGACAATGATGAGGATGTACTTCTTTCCATTAACACTTTTCGACACGCATTGGTCCACAAAGATCCATGTGCAAAAGATAGAGGTTTTCTTGGTTGGTGTCTTTAGATTTAGGTTTGTGGGGTTTCTTCGTGCTTTTACCCATTACACAAGCAGAAAACAAATGGTCCTTTTCAAATTTAAGTTTAGGGAGACCATGAACAAGACCGTGTCTAGCTAAGTGGTTAATTGCACCAAAGTTCAGATGAGACAGACATCGGTACCATAGCCAGGACTTAGTCTTTGAGGCCTTTGACAAGAGACATATAGGAGAGGACGCCATCATATCTCCAAGAGACGGAGTATACAGATTGTTGCCTCGAGATCCAGTCAAGAGACCTACACCTTCTAAATTACGAATGAAGCAAGTGTGTTGACGAAAAGCAACTTCAAGGTTTGAATCACAAAATTGCCCAACGGAGAATAAGTTGTGTCCAAGTCCTTCCACGTAATAAACCCTTGATATTGTAACATTCCCAATCTGATAATCACCATAACCCAATATCTTTGCCACGTGATCATTCTAAATTTAATTGTACCCAAAAACTTATTGACGAAATTGGTGAGCTGAGACCGATCTCCGGTCATATGCTTGGAGCAGCCAGAGTCCAAATACCAAAGAACAATTTGGACGACCTGCATTCATTAAGAGAGGAAGATGGAACATTGGAAACTTTGGATCCCCAAGATTTACTGGGTTCCTTTTTGTTAGCAGATACAGATTTAAGAATGATAGATTTGCTAACAGGAACATTAGTTTTAGATTTTCTTTGTTTCCTTGAGTAAACCAATGTTACGACAGGTTTAGATGTTTCATTATCAAGAGTAGTTGATTTCCTAAGGGGCACTTCAGTAGTTGTGGTAATCCTAGTTAAAGGGCACGCATTTCCTACTATAGTGAAGGTTCGACCAGTAGGTCTCCAGATGTATCCAATATTTGAAAACACCTTTCCTGTTGGTTTCCAAACTTTTCTCTTTGAACTTTTGTTAACAGATTTAGATTCTTTACGAGCATTCACATTATTGATAAAATCAAGAACACACAAATCATGATTATCAGAAAGCATGCAACCATTACACTTAACACATTTAAGTTCAGAATTCGCATTACGCTTGGAATGCTGCACATGAGCAGTTCCTTTAGGTTGAACAACACAATCTTTATTTTTGAAACTAGATTTAACTTTCCTAGGGTGGGCTTCTACTTTATTCATCTGAGTACTACTTGGTGTTTGCCGAATCTTATCTTTCTTTGTATTGCCTGAAGGCTGTGATCCGCTAGCACTAGTAGACGGTTTTACTCCTGTAGAAGACAACATAGGTTTGTTAGAGACTATGTTTGATGTGTAGGCTGTTTTGGTGATTGTGTATCCTGATGATGTGACGGGCTCAGTAAATCTAACTCTTTTGTCCTTGTTCTTTGGGGTCACAGCCACTAATTTTTCATCAGTATTGTTGACACTAGGGCAGGTTTTACTGATGTTTGTAAGCAACTCCTGAACTAGTTTAGCATACCTACAGGCAGATTCTAGGGATTGATCTAGTGGATATTTTGATTGAACATGTTCAACTAGATCCCTAAGAACGGTAGCTTCTTCCTGAGTGTGCTTAATATAGGCAGAGTGAGCTGTCTGTTTATTCAACAATTTAGGGGTTATTGGTTCCACATCAATCTTAAGCATTTCTGGATCACTAGGGTGTTTTGTAACGTCATTAACAACTAGAGCTTTTCCTTTAAGTTTCCTTAAATCATTCTTGAGAGCTGTAATTACCAAAACTTTTTCCTGAAGACAAGCATTTAAATCAGAAATTTCCGCAGACTTTAGATTGACTTGATTAATTAAATCATCACATTGTTCTTTTGATCGAATACGTGCTGGTTTAATCGAGTCATAAAGTTGCTTATAGGTCTGTTTCAAATGCTCATTCTCAGCAATAAGCTTTGTCACCCTATGATCCAATTCAATATTTATAGTTTCAATCTCTTCTAAGTCCTGTTTAATCTTATCCTCATTCATTTTCCCACTCAGTGCTTTAATTCTCTCTTTCAACTTCTTTATAACCGTGTCTTTCTCTTGGGACTGAGCCTTCAATTCATTTAATTCAAACAATTGATCAAAACTTGGAGCACTTTGATTTGAAACAGAATTATCCCTTTGAAAAATTTCTTGATTAAGTTGAGAATCAACTTCTAAAGAGATGCAATGTTTTTCAAGAGTGGTGAAACTTTTAAACAGTTTATCATAAATCTCTTTTTCAATGAAATCTGTTTGAAGCTCAGTCTCAAGTTGGAGACACTTTTCACATTCATGCACATTCACAGAAGGATTATTCACAGACGAATTCACAATTATGTTCACAATATCTTTGCTCAACACTTGTTCCAAGAGTCGTTCGTTTTCGTTCAAAACTTGATTCATTTTAACTTCAAATGTTTTGGATTCTAAACGATGTTGTTCCACAGCCTGTTCCATTTGATGAAAGACATTTTGGACTTCTGAAAGTTCATCAACCAAATATTGATTGAATGTGTTAAACAAGTCCTTCAGAGCTTTTACAAATGGAATTATTTCATCCCTAAAACAAGCTTTTGTATGTTCGAACCCCCACGAACCCTCAGTGATAGCTGTGGGTGTGGTTCTTTCTTTGACAACCACGTCAAAACCAGCAAGATGGTGTTTAAGTTTCTTCAAACTTGTATTCACCATGCTGACTTTAGGAAGTTCTTTTGGAACCTCAACTATGGTGGGTCTACTAGAAAGAATGGGTTCTGGAGAATTCACCGAATTCTGAGACCAAAAGGCTTGTTCAGCAGATAATTCAGTTTGTGGAACAAAGCGTTCAAAAAATCTTTATACAAGTTGGTTAAAAGGCAGCGTACAGCATAATCGACTGGTGTAGTATTAACTTTCTTTTCTAACATCATAGGATCTTTTTGTTTTAAAAGCATTTTTGAATGACTCTCTTTAGCAAGCATTAAGGTCTCTTTAGAGTCAGGAATCACAATGGGATTTTTTTTCTCAATAATATTACCAACATATAGCTTTGGTTCCAACTGCTGAGCTTTCTTCAGACAGAAAGGATTTTGAAAACCTAGAGCTTGTTTAGTGGTATGATCATAGAAAAACTGGGGTTTTGTCAACATGTGAATAGTTTGTGCAGATTGATCTCTTTTAAAAACAATACTGTCAATCTGTTTAATCCTCTTTTCTAAAGCAATCTCTCTATCTATGTTCCTAGATTCTTCTTTCTTAAAATCATCTTTGAGAAGAGAAACTGTTTGCATTAAAGATTCATTTTCTTTTAAATGTTCAGAAAGAGTTTGTTTAAGATGATCAATCTCTACAGACTGTACACATGAATCTGAAACATTGTCTTTACTTGTTAAATCAACATTTTGTCCTTTGTACAACACTTTAACATGTTCCTTATATCTTTCGAGCTCAGCAGTTAAAGTATCATTGGCACTTTTATTTTCCAGATTTATCTTGGTACAATTAGCAACTTGGGTTTTTAGTTGTTTAATCATAGATAATATATAACACCCTGTGTTTTAGGGTCATTTACGCCGTCAATAAATTAACTATGTATTTTTAGTATTGTACGCGTTTGCTTTAACTCGTAATCGTTAAGTTAAATCGTGTAAGCTAAAACTGATCGTTCAATGTAAACGGGCATCAAACAATTAAAGGTTTACATCAAGCAAGTGTTAAGTAATTATTTTGAGGATAATTATTAACTTTGTTCATTTTATTTTATTGGTTACGTAAATTGTTTACGTTTCGCGATAAAAATTACGTTTAGGCATACCCGAAACCACCACAATTAATCTACGCTTCAACAAATAACCGTTTTTATTTCCAATGATCAAACTTTATAAAACTTTACCTATGTATATCATATGTGACGTCCCATATACAAGGAAATAAACCAAGACTTATCAATTTGCAAGTATACACTTTAATAATACAACTACACTTTACATTTAACTTACAACTTGTAAATACAAAGTTACTTGCATTTTATTATCAAGATATTAGCTAGTAAATATCTTCCACCTTTTCATGGGATCACATACATATTAGGGAACATAGAAACATAAGAAATAAAAGAAAGACATGTACAAGTATGGGATGTAAGAGACTTGGTACAAGACTAGTGATTTTGACCAACTATTTCCCCAAAACCCTCATCTTGCTGTCCCCTCCCTTGACCATTTGGTCTTTGTATAACTTATTTCACTAGCTTATATTACTTGTATCTCATACACACTAGTAAACAAAACATACACCTTCATCTTTATTACTTAGGCCAAAAAATCAAAACTATTTCGCTCTTTTTCTCTTGCATAAGCACACAACAAACACCCCTCTATTATATAAATTCATAGCTTGGTTTTCCAAGACGCAGACAAGTATTAATACAGACAATCATTCCTATGATAATCTAAGGTAATTTGAAGGATTGTTAAAGGTTAACAAGATATTTAAGCAAGTGATTTTGCAATAATATAGGTTTTCTTTGGAAAACTAGGGTTATTCAAGTTGTGTAAAGCAAGGATAGATTCATTACTAAACAAGGGTTTAGATCACATTTTCCATCATCATAACATCACTCTAGAGGTTATCTAAAAATCCCTCAATGCTTTTCCAATAATTATGATTTTTATGTTAATTAGTTTTTATTTAGCAAATCACCATTTATTAAATAACTTTCTGACCATTTAAAATTGATATTTTTACTTGTGATTTATTGTTTCATGAACTTTTTCATATGGTGTATGAGGTTTGGTAAAAACATGTCATTAATGAGATTATGGAGTAATATATACAATTGGGTTGAAATATTAAGTATAAAATGTATAAGTATAAACTAGTTGTTATAAAAAGTTACATATACATGTCATAAGCAAATGAGTATGTAAACTTGTGATCTTGTTAACTTGGAAATTTCTTATACAATGATGGAGACATGTTAGGGACCCTAGAATGTAATACATGTGATAATGAGTGGTTAAGTATGGATTTGTTACAAGATGGTTAAGCTAAAAAGTACAAAATCAAGTTTAAAACATGTTTTTAACACTGTTTTGGTTTGAAAAATAAGGTATACTTTTTATATAATTACAAAGTAGTACGTCTCATGACGATTCTAAATATGTAAAGAACTTGAAAAACCACCTTATAACGAAGAAGATTACGCCAAAATACGTTTTTACGTTATTACCATGTCTTTTATATGAGAATTAAACTTATAAAAATCAATTTACTATAAAAATACTTCTAAAATATAAAGTTTAGTATTTTTCACAGATCACACATATTTTTAGGATTCCAAAATGATAAGAATCGTAATTTTTCCATCAATAACGAAGGAGTTATGAATTTCGCGAGTTTACAATAATTAATACTTTTATAAAAAGTTACTGTTCATCAAAGACATTTATTTTTGTAAAACCTCATAAATAAGTATAACTTTTAATTATGAGAACGTACTCGAAAGAATCGCTAAAAACGGAGCTATAACGAATAAGATACGCCATTTACGGGTTTTACGATAACTAAAACTATAAAAATAACTTTATAACTGGTGTGAACAGTAAAAAGTAATGTTCACCAGAGGACATGAATTACAAAAATGTTATATTTTGATACGTCGTCTTAATACGAAAGTGTGGACATAAGAAACGCGAGAAACGGACTTGAAACGATAAAGTTATGTCATTTTTACTAAAGGTATATTTATAGAAACGATTTCATTTTTATAAATATGATTTCACTAAAACAATTAGATGGGATAAGCTATATAGAATTATACATTGGTAGATAAGTAACTCAAAAGTGATTAGTACTTATAGCGACTAAATTGATTAGGTTGCATTCGAATCATTACCGTGGACGCATTTTCTGTGATATACTTGGGTAATGCTCACATCAAGGTGATTTCATATCTCCCGACGTTTTACATTATTTTTTTTATAGTGTTATTTGGGGTGATAAACATGAGCACAATTTAACTATTTTATGTGACACAAGTGGATAAGTTTTACATCATGATTTACGTGTTCTAAGTAGCTATAACCCAAGTTGAGCCATTATCATGAACTGTCCAGTTTACAGGATTATGACGTCGAAAAGTTATGAATAAGTTTATTTGGATTGACATTCCCCGTTTCCGGGTGATTAGCTATCACTGGACAAACAATGTAACCATGTCAGAACATAGGATGTATGCGGGTTCGAACATCACCACGGGCAATGTAGGCCATTTATAGTGGTAATCCATTTATGTCGTAGCTTCAGTGTCATAACTTAGGGTAACGTAAATTACATTTATATCATGTCTGCATCTGTTTTACATTATCATACACTTGGGAAAATCTCAATGGTCTTACATATACACTTATCACACCTATTGAATTCACACATCAATATTGTTGAGTTTAAAGCAATGTTTTTCAGGAGGTCAATAAGCACGAGGAACAATGGATACATTGGTGGTTTTGATTTGGATATCATGCATTAAAGATTTTGTCGCATTACATTTTGTATATCTGTTATGGGCTAGAAATCTTTGTATTTTGAACAAGTAAACAAGTGAAGCTTCGGGCTTATGTAACAAATACTTTGTTAAATCCAATGTATCGGTTTTTAAAAGAGACTTTTTGGTCCGTTCTATATATATCTTGTGTTATTGATCATTGAAGTAACACGCCCCGGACCCTTATTCCGCTGTGACCCAATTTGGGGGTGTTACAGATTGGTATCAAGAGCCAAGGTTATAGAGAACCATGTCAATTGTTTTTGCTAGACTATAACCATTTTCAAACATTGCGTACATACAAAGGGATTTTCACGAGACGTACATACATACACTAGTTGTTGCATTAGTTGGTTGGACTAGATGCATTCATGATTGATATACATGTTATGATATAAATGTATATTACTATAAGGGTCTTATATTGAATACTAATATAAGCTATTTTGGATTTTCTGATACAGTCATGTTAGATTCAAATGAATCTACGGTTACATACACAGAGGTGTCCAGTCCGTTCGAGGGCTTATCAGACATTGGATCACCAGGAGTTGTTGGACCTGAGCACGAGGGACTGCCCTGGATGCTAGATGACCTGTATGTGCAGGTGGCCTTACAAGCCCCGCCATCACCAGACTACATACCTGGCCCCAAGGAGCCATAGTCACCACCCCTACTAGACTTTGTCCTAGAACCGGTATATCCTGAGTATATGCCGTAGGAGGACAGGGTATTTTTGGCTGAGGAGCAGCCACTGCCTGCTGCTTCCTCACCCACTGCTCAGTCACTAGATTATGTTCCGGAGTCCGATCCTGAGGAGGATGACGACAAGGACCCTGAGGAGGATCCTGCCGATTATCCTGCTGATGGAGGAGATGACGGTGATAACAAGGATGAGCCATCTGATGATGATGAGGATGAGGAGTTTGATATTATGGCTGATGACAAGGAGGAGGAGGAGCACCCAGCTCCTCCTGACTCCACAACTGTTGCTTTACTAGCTGCCGATCAGGCCTCATCTGTGGAGGAGACAGAGCCGTTCGAGACTGACGAGTCTGCGGCCACACCACCACCACACCTTGCATATCGCATTACAACTAGGATTTCTATTCAAGCTCTAGTACCTACACCAGCATGGTCTGATGCAGAGGTTGCCAGACTTCTCGCTATATCTACTCCACCATCATCACCACGTTCCCCATGGTCATCACCACTTCCCCAGATACCTTCTCCACCACTACCCCTGATACTATCACCACTACCAGTATCACCACCTTTACCTCAGATTCCCTCACCACCACTACCAGTATCATCACTAGTACCTGTGTTATCTCCATCACCACCTGGTAGTCCTATTCGTCCATTAGGCTATCGATATGCTATGATTCGGCTAAGAGCCGAGGCCGCATCTACTTCCCATTCACTACCATTACAACCACCCATCATACTCTCCTATACCAGACCAGATGTACCATCATCAAGGATACCACCTTTGCATTTACTCTCTATTGACCGTAGAGAGGACATACCTGAGGTTACCTTACCACCTCGAAAGAGGTTAGGTATCGCTCTTGGTCCTAGATACGAGATTAGAGAGAGCTTGTTTGCTGCTGCTGCTAGACTGGCTGGAGGTCTTAGGGCAGACTATGGTTTTGTTGCCACCATGGATAGGGAGATCATGCGTGATCTAGAGAGAGATGTTGGATATGGGATCACCGACTCTTGGGATGAGATAGTTGAGGCCATGCAGGGGACACCAGTAGTTACTGATATGGCAGAGTTTAGCCAAAGGATGACAGAGTTTGAGACCAGGGTTAGGCGGGACACATACGAGGTTTATACGAGGTTGGATGATGAGCAGACTGGGCAACAACTATTGGCTGGTCGGCTCAACATGTTGTTTAGGGATAGGCGTACACATGTACGTACTGCTAGGCTCATGGAGACTGAGGCTAGGATGTCTAGAGAGGCTTGGGGATGATCTATGGATGCGAGTGATCTTGCGCGTGCAGAGGTGATGTCGCTACATACCACATTGTTAGCTCAGCAGTCAGAGATTAGAGAGTTACAGTTAGCAGACCGTAAGAGACAGACGATGATTACAGAGATGCTGGCGGCAGATCACAGGAGGCAGGAACAGCTCGCTAAGGCACTAAAGCTAGTGAAGAGACTACAGACTCAGATGGCAGAGTTACAGAGACAGCAGGGACCCGTTAATGGTCTGGCATAGCCAGAGCTTCCGGAGGAGGCTGGTAGCAGTTCCTAGATCCTGTTATGGCTAGTCATTTTGTACAGCCTACTAAGTATTACAGGTTCAATCCCTGCTAGTATGGCTTTAGGTTGTATATATTCTTTTATCTTGTAACCAAATCATTGTGATCATTTTGTATCTGAACCAATCATGTATGTTTTCCAATTATATATGGAATGGTGGTATTATGTCATGTCTGTACCGAAAAATTATTTAATTATGAATGAATGTCCGATTTATGCTCACCACGTTAATTTTTAGTTTAGTTGTGCATTTCACTGTGTGATGTTATCTCATTTTACTTATGGGGTATATGTCATGTCATGGTTATGATTTTATAAAATCTAACGGGTATTATATTTTCTTGTGATTTAAAGAAAATGGCACCAAAGAGAAGGACCACGAGGTTAAACCCAGAAACAACACCGGCCGCAACAGCCGCCACCACTACCACATCTGTCACTAATGCCCAACTTCAGGCAATGATTAACCAAGGCGATACTCCCGCTTTGGCAGCACGTGATGCAAACACGAATGGTGTTAACAACCATAATTCAGGAACAGGTGCTAGGAGAAACGAGCAAGCCACTCGTGAGTGCACTTACCCAGACTTCATGAAGTTCCAACCTCTAAATTTCAAAGGCACAAAAGGAGTTGTCGAATTGACTCAATGGATTGAGAAAATGGAAACTGTGTTCTGCATAAGCAACTGTTCTCTAGAAAACCAAATCAAGTTCTCCACTTGTACTCTTTTGGGAAATGCTCTAACGTGGTGGAACTCCCACATTAGGACTGTTGGTAATGACATTGCTTATGCAATGACCTAGACTGAACAGAAGAAGAAAATGACTGACAAGTATTTCCCAAGGACCGAGATTAAGAAACTCGAAGTTGAACTGTGGGAATTGAAAGTGAAAGGTACCGATGTGATAGGGTACAACCAACGTTTTTAGGAACTGGCACTGCTGTATGGTAGAATGTTTCCTGAAGAATCTAAAAAGATTGAGAAATATGTCGGTGGCTTACCTAACATGATCCATGGAAGTGTAGTAGCATCCAAGCCTAAGACAATGCAAGAGGAAACTGAAATGACAATCGAAGTGATGGATAAGAGAATCCGCACTTTTGCTAACCGTCAGACAGAGAACAAGAGAAAGCAAGATAATAACCAACAACCACAACAACAACACCAAAACAAGAGGTAGAACACCAGCAGGGCTTATGCTGTAGGGACTGTTAAGAAGAAACAATATGGGGGATCTAAACCCCTATGCTCAAAATGCAATTATCACTACGATGGTCCGTGTGCTCCCAAATGCCAGAAATGCAAAAAAGTTGGTCATTTTGCTCGTGACTGTAGGAATACGGCAAGTGCCAACAATGCTAATAACCAGAAGGGCACTGGGTCAGGTCCGAAGCCTACTTGCTATAAGTGTGGAGTTCAGGGACATTTTAAGAGGGAATGTCCAAAGCTGAAAAACAACAACAACTGTGGTAACTAAGTTGGAGGTGGCAATGCTCCAGCCAAGGTGTATGCGGTAGGGCATGCAGGGAGAAACCCAGAATCCAATGTCGTGATAGGTACGTTCCTTCTAAACAACCGCTATGCTTCTATCTTATTTGATACTGGTGCTGATAGAAGTTTTGTATCCATTGCATTTAGCTCCCAAATTGATATCACACCAACTGCGTTAGATCACTATTATGACGTTGAACAAGCCGACGGGAGAATAATTAGGTTGAACACTATCCTTATGGGTTGTAAATTAAATATCTTAAACCACCCATTCAACATAGACTTAATGCCCGTAGAACTTGGTAGTTTTGACGCTATAATTGGTATGGATTGGTTGGTAAAGTACCAAGCAATCATTGCGTGTGCCGAGAAGATCGTTCGTATCCCTTGGGGAAATGAAACATTAATTGTTCACGATGACAGAAGCAACCAGGGACACGAGGCTCGTCTACACATTATCTCGTACACCAAAACACAAGAATACATGCTAAAAGGATGTCCAGTCTTTTTGGCAAACATTAATACAAAGGAGACGGAAGACAAATCACAAAAGAAGCAACTTGAGGACGTACCAATCGTCTGGGATTTTCCTGATGTATTTCCTAAAGACTTGCTAGGTCTTCCTCCGACTCGACAAGTGGAATTTTAAATCGATTTGATACCTGGTGCTGCACCCGTAGCTCGGGCGCCTTATCGATTGGCACCTTCTGAAATGAAAGAGTTGTCGGAGCAACTAAAAGAACTACTCCCTCCGTCCCATAATAAGTATAACAACCCACAATTTTCATAAATGTAAATATCCATCTATTAAGTTAGATGATGTACAATCTATCAGTTATATATGAACTCACCTTTTTCAGGGAAATTTTTCGCTTTATTACATTACATTACTTTGCCAATATCTCAATATGCAATATAACCTGCATAACTCAAGTTAACGGACTCAGACAACCTACATATGGCAATCCTATCTTCATATATGTTAAGCAAACATCATAACATATCAAGTCAATATCACAATATCATTATTACAAAGTACATTACTCATATGAGGTATCAATTACAACATCATATCAAAAATGGGCTTTAAACCATTATCGAATGCCCTAAACCCTAACCTCATGGAAGGGTTAACTCCTAAAGTGAATGTACAAGCTGCTAAAGCATGTGTACAGGTAATATAACATCTCAATTGAAATATATAATCTCTTTAAATCAAAGTACAAGTCCTTAAAAGCTCAATGTATAAGTCATTAAGCTCAATCTATAAAATAGCCATTTTACCTCCATTTTTTTATTCGTCTCTTTCACTAATTTGTGAGCAAGCAATAAACTCATTTTTACCAAGAATGTAAACCCTAAATATTCTATTCATAAAGTTTCATACATCTTTTTGCACTCAAAACCATAATTCAGAACCTTAAACCCTAAAACCGAGCTAGTTTCTAAGCCATGACCTATTTCTTGGCTTTTATCCATTGTAAACCCAAACCAACACTCAAATAAGTTGTAAAAGCTTATTTTACAATCATATCAATCCTATTCAATCATTATCTCATCATTACTTCATCATTTTACTTCACTTGTACGTAAAACATATCCTAGAAACCCTAAATGTACCTAATTGGTTCATTTAACCCGTTTACTTGTTTTAAACCATTCTAATCCCAAATAACCAACCAAGGACCATTATAAACTCATAAAATAAGTTTAAAAATCATTATCTATCATTAACTTGGCAATGTACAAGAAATCAAAGCCTAGAAAACCTTAACGAAAACCAGAAACCCTAATTATGCCCTAATTGTAAACTTTGACCCTTTTCTCAAAATTCAAACCATTATAACTTACACAATGACCAGAACTTCATTTAATAAATATATTATATAGAGCCCTAGGATTGGTATTCCATCATTCCTAATCAAGAGTATGCAAAATATAAGCCCTAGAAAGTCTAAGAAACCCTAAATAGCCCCCCAATTGAACCCGTACTGAGACCCGTTTCCTTCAAATTCTAATCCGTTATAAAAACCTAAAACCAAATTGCTAATCTTTGCTAATTACATTAAATCCAACCTAGCTAACCTATTTCATCATTCCTTAATCATTTATAACACAATGTACCTTGTTAAAACATTTGAAGAACCCGTCGAACCCAAAATAGACCCGGTTTACTTCTATGACCATTTTGACCCCTCTAAATTGCTACCAAGTCCAAATAACCAATGTGAACCTCTTCTAGAATCATAGTAGCAGCTTACTAAGCAACTTTGACTTATCCTTGGTCAAATTTGAGAAGCACATGGCTTCCTTTTGCCTTACTTCAGCCGCGGCAACAAGGAGACAAGCCAACACATTCAAGCTAGTTTCTAGACCTTCTACTCATCATTTTCTAGCTTATACACCTTCTATACTAGACCCTTGAGGTGTCAAGACCAGATCCTAAGGCTTGCTTACTCATCTAAGCTTGAAACAAGTATAAATAGAAGCCATCCTTGTTCATTCTTCTTCATCCCCCACTTCCTCCTCTATAACCCTTCATAGTAGCAACTCCTTGCTCAATATGAATTCTAATAGATCTTAAGAAGTCTCAAGTACAGAAAGGAAGCAAAAGAAAGCAAGAAACGAAGCCCGAGAGTCGTTACTCTAGCCGTACGAAGCTGAAAGTCCCAATTTTGACCCGTTTCCAAGCTATAAGCTTAAACCAGGCTCTATAAGCTTATATTCTGCTTATTTAACGTCATAATGTTCATATGTTCTTGATAAAATCATAATATAAAGCTTTGAACTTAAAAACCTAAGTGTTATGCCTCTCTGATCCAAAACCGTACACCCGAAACCCTAATTTCATGTTTTTAAAAACGTTACACTAAAACTATGAGTTTTAAACTTGAGTAAGCTTTTTTTAATCAATCCTAATAAGCTATTATAATGTTAAAATAAGTGCTTTGATAAGTCATAAGAAAATTTGACCTTAAAACCCGCGCGTTTTCATTTTGAAACCCTAATTTGACCCATTTTACCTTTTAACTTAACAAATCGTTAAATTAAACTTATGTTGTGTTAAACCTTCATATTTTAGTTTATTATAACTTATAAATGACTATTGAAATGTTAAATTAAGCTTGCATGGCAATTTGGACATGTTTTGTAATTATAATCCATGCAAGGGGTATATATCGTAAATTTCAGAAACTTATAACTAAAAGGACCAAAAAGTTCATTTTTATAACAAAGTTAAACTAATAGGGGTCTATTATGTCACTTTTTAAAGTATAAGGTTACTTAGTATATCAATAAAAGTTGAAGGACCAAAGTCGTAAAAATGCAAACCCCAGGGGTCTACTTGCAATTTTCCAAAACCCCAGGGTCCTAAAATGTTAATATTTTGAAAATGTAAAATCATATTCAAAACATAACCAACATAACCTAAATAACGCTCCTCGTGCATAACATTTCAGATATTGAATAAAATGCTTAAAACTGCTTATGTTCTAATCCTTATATCATTCATCATCAAGTAGCTTCAAAAATCATGTCTCGGACCCTAATCATACCACAATACTATGGAGAGTCTCATATTAAGAAGTTTCATCTTGGTACTACGTTCTATCTGAGTTGTTGGGTTTACGATTTAAAGTGCCCTAGCTCCACAAACGTTTACTAAATGACTTCTAAACTATGATGGCCCGAACGGTGTTATGATAATTTTTATATCAAAACCAACATCGATATCCAAAAACTTATATATACAATCAAACTAAGACTTGCCATATATTAACCCAGGTTGTCTGTGATTGCCGTGTTGAAGCCGTTACTTTCATTCCCTATACATTAGCTATCAATTTCCCTATAACTGTTCAGGTGAGTTCATAGCCTCGCATTTCAATCTTTTTATAAACCCGCGAGGGAGATACATGCTATAAACATGAATGCAATTATTTCTACATGCTATTTTCTATTTACTAAATTTGGCCCCCGTTAAGGTTAAAAATTAATAAATATAAAAAAAAAAAAAACTGCTTTGCCTTTAAGTCCCCATAATCATGAACCGTTAATTACTCTCCGTAGTAAGCGCGAATGATGTGAATAGATCTATTTGGGTTGGACTCCCCGTTGGTGTATCCAGTAACGATAACCAATTGCACATCATTAGAAATCACGCGGGTATTTTGGCAAAGGTGCCCGCAGGGGCAATATTATCATTATAACCTAAGGCATCGGATTCATGAGCTAATGGCAATAATAAATTATGTTTTCAATACTGGGTGTATATCAACGTAACCCAAATATCGCATTTGCATTCAAATTATATTACTTAAACCTATGGATTTCACTCAACCTTTGTGTTGACTTTTTAGCATGTTTTATCTCAGGTAACTAATGGCACGGAGTGACGAGGACACGAAGATGGAAAAACCGTTATCATTCAAATGTTGTATTTTAGATTCTGGAAACCTCTCGTTTGTAAAAACTCTGAAGAAATAATGAATGATAACTTATTTTAAAAAACGACTCTTTTGATTCATTTTCTATGATTATGACTGTTGTACCCATGAAGTAATACCCCAAATTAGCTTCCGCTGCTATATGTAAAAATGGGGGTGTTACAATAAGTGTCCACTTAGACTTTTTTAGTCTTTTTTATCTAATTTTGACCATAAATATTTTTATTTGTGTTATATAATACTTGATGAAAATTATACCATTGAAAATTCATTTAAAAACCGAATCTATTCATATAACTTTTATTAAGTATTATATAACACAAATACAAATATTTATGGTCAAAATTTAATAATAAAGACTTTGAAAATTTCAAGTGGACACTTATTATAGGACGGAGGTAGTATCTGACAAAGGCTTTATAAGACCTAGTTCCTCACCCTAAGGAGCTCCGGTCTTGTTTGTCAAGAAGAAGGACTGATCATTTTGAATGTTCATTAATTACCGGGAATTGAATAAACTAATGGTGAAGAACCATTATCCGCTCCCAAGAATTGATGATTTATTTGATCTACTTCAAGGGTCGAGTGTCTACTCGAAGATTGACCTAAGGTCAGGTTATCACCAATTGAGGGTTCAAGAAGAAGACATTCCGAAGACCGCCTTTAGAACTCATTAAGGCTATTATGAATTTCAAGTTATGCCATTTGGTTTGACAAACGCACCTGCCGTATTCATGGACCTTATGAATCGGGTGTGCAAACCTTACTTGGATAAATTCGTGATTGTCTTTATTGACAATATTCTCATATATTCAAAGAACAAGCAAGAACACGAAGAGCACCTTAAGTTAATCTTAGAGTTGCTTAAGAAAGAGGAGTTGTATGCCAAATTTTCTAAGTGTGAATTTTGGACCCTGAAGGTACAGTTCCTCGGTCACGTGATTGACAGCCAGGGTATTCACCTGGATCCGACCAAGATCGAATCCATTAAAGATTGGGCATCTCCAAAGTCACCAATGGAGATTCATCAATTTTTAGGTCTTGCTGGGTATTATCGAAGATTTATCGAAGGATTTTCGAAGATTGCCAAACCAATGACCAAGCTCACTCAGAAGAAGGTCAAGTTTGAGTGGGGTGACAAATAAGAAACAACGTTCCAACTGTTGAAGCAGAAGTTGTGTAGTGCACCAATTCTGGCTTTACCTGAAGGAAGCAAAGATTTTATCATATATTGCGATGCTTCGATCAAAGGTCTGGGTGCTGTGTTGATGCAAAGAGAGAAGGTGATTGCTTATGCATCACGCCAACTGAAAATTCATGAGAAGAACTATACGACTCATGATTTGGAACTTAGAGCAGTAGTGTTTTCTCTGAAACTCTGAAGACACTATTTGTACGGAACCAAGTGTACGGTGTTCACGGATCACAAGAGTCTACAACACATTCTTAATCAAAAGGAGCTGAATATGAGGCAGCGTCGTTGGTTAGAATTTCTTTGTGATTACGATTGCGAGATTCATTATCACCCAGGGAAAGCAAATGTTGTCGCTGACACCTTGAGCAGGAAAGAACGAGAGCCACCATTAAGGGTTCGAGCCTTAGTCATGACTATAGGTTTGAATCTTCCCAAACAAATTTTGGATGCTCAAACTGAAGCACGAAAACTAGAGAACATCAAGAACGAAGATGTTAGAGGTATGTTACTTGAAAATTCTAAAGATCCGGAGAAGCTTAGGATGGAAAAGTTGGAACCCCGCGTGGATGGAACTCTATGTCTAAACGGCAAGAGTTGGTTGCCATGCTATGGTGGTTTGAGGACTGTGATCATGCACGAGTCCCACAAGTCAAAGTATTCTATCCATCCGGGTTCTGAAAAGATGTACCAAGACATGAAAAAGCTATATTGGTGGCCCAATATGAAGGCAAACATCGCCACCTATGTTAGCAAATGTTTGACTTTTGCCAAGGTCAAGGCAGAACATCAAAGGCCATCAGGATTGTTGGTACAACCCGATATACCTCAATGAAAGTGGGACAACATCACTATGGATTTTGTCACGAAGCTTCCTAAGTCGTCACAAGGCTACGATACTATTTGGGTCATTGTTGACCGACTCACTAAGTCTGTAATCTTTGTACCGATGAGAGAAACTGATCTGATGGATAAACTTGCAAGAACGTGGTCACGAGGCATGGAATACCTCTCTTGATTATTTATGATCGTGACCCTAGGTTCGCATCAAATTTTTGGAGGTCACTTCAGAATGCTTTGGGTACTAGTCTGGATATGAGTACTGTGTACCATCCATAAACATATGGAAAAAGAGAGGACTATTCAAACTCTCGAGGATATGTTGTATGCTTGTGCAATCGACTTTGGAAAGGGTTGAGTTAACCATTTTCCATTAGTCGAGTTCTCTTATAACAATAGCTATTACGCTAGCATCAAGGATGCATCATTTGAAGCACTTTATGGTCGAAAGTGTCGTTCACCCATTTGTTCGGCCGAGGTTAGAGAAGTTTAACTCACTGGTCCAGAAATAGTGCAAGAAACAACTGAGAAGATCGTTCAAATCAAGCAGAGAATGCAAGCTGCTCGCGATCGACAAAAGAGTTACGCGGATCTAAAGCGTAAACCGATGGAATTTTAGGTTGGGGATAAAGTTATGCTTAAAGTTTCGCCTTAGAAAGGGGTCGTACGTTTTGTCAAATAGGGGAAGTTAAACCCTAGGTACGTTGGACCATTCAAGGTGTTGGAAAAGGTTGGATCCGTTGCATACAAGCTTGAGCTTCCGCAAGAGCTGAGCAGGGTACACAATACGTTCCATGTATCCAACTTAAAAAAGTGCTATGCCGACGAACCATTAGCCGTTCTGTTAGATGGACTTCACTTTGATGACAAGCTTCAATTTATAAAGGAGCCGGTAGAAATTATGGACATTGAAGCTAAACGGTTGAAGTGAAGCCACATTCCACTAGTCAAGGTTCGATGGAACTCTAGGAGAGGTCCTGAGTTTACATGGGAACGCGAGGATCAATTCCGGAAGAAATACCCACATCTCTTTACAAAGACCGCACCGTCGTCAAGTGCCGCATCGTAAGCCTTGAGGACAAGGCTCAATTAATGAGGGGAGACTATAACACCCCGTGTTTTAGAGTCATTTGCGACGTTAATAAATTCACTATGTATTTTTAGTATTGTACGCGTTTGCTTTAAATTGTAATCGTTAAGTTAAATCGCGTAAGCTAAAAATGATCGTTCAATGTAAACGGGCATCAAACAATTAAATGTTTACATCAAGCAAGTGTTAAGTAATTATTTTGAGGATAATTATTAACTTTTCACAATTTATTTTATTGGTTACGTAAATTGTTTACGTTTCGCAATAAAATTACGTTTAGGAATACCCGAAACCACCACAAGTAATCTACGCTTCAACAAATAACCGTTTTTATTTCCAATGATTAAAGTTTATAAAACTTTACCTACGTATATCATATGTGACGTCCCATATACAAGGAAATAAACCAAGACTTATCAATTTGCAAGTATATACTTTAATAATACAACTACACTTTACATTTAACTTACAACTTATAAATACAAAGTTACTTGCATTTTATTATCAAGATATTAGCTAGTAAATATCTTCCACCTTTTCATGAGATCACATACATATTAGGGAACATAGAAACATAAGAAGTAAAAGAAAGACATGTACAAGTATGGGATGTAAGAGACTTGGTACAAGACTAGTGATTTTGACCAACTATTTCCCCAAAACCCTCATCTTGCTGTCCCCCCTAACAATTTAGTCTTTGTATAACTTATTTCACTAGCTTATATTACTTGTATCTCATACACACTAGTAAACATAATATACACTGTCTTATTACTTAGCCAAAAATCAAAACTATCCTTCTTTTTCTCTTGCATAAGCCACGGCAACAAACCCCCCTTTTATATAATTCATAGCTTGATTTTCCAAGACCATACAAGTATTAATACATCATTCCTATGATAACCTAAGGTATTTTGAAGGATTGGTTAAAGGTTTACAAGTATTTAAGCAAGTATTGCAAGATTAAGGTTTTCTTGGAAAACTAGGGTTTTCAAGTTGTGTAAGCTTGGATTTTTCATCTAAACAAGGGTTTAGATCACATTTTCCATCATCATACATCACTCTAAGGTTATCTAAAAGCCCTCATCTTTTCATAATTATGATTTTATGAGTATATTAGTTTTATTTAGCAAAATCACCATTTAGGATACTTTTGAACATTTAAAATGGATTTTTACTTGTGATTATTGTTTCATGAACTTTTTCATATGTTATGAGGTTGGTAATATCATGTCATAATGAGATTATGAGTATTATACAATGTTGGTTTAAGTATAAAATGTATAAGTATAAACTAGTTGTTATAAAAAGTTACTTATACATGTCATAAGCAAATGAGTATGTAAACTTGTGATCTTGTTAACTTGGACATTTCTTGGACAATGATGGACTTAGGGACCCTAGGAATGTAATACATGTGATAATGAGTGGTGTAATGGATTTGTTACAAGATGGTTAAGCTAAAAAGTACAAAATCAAGTTTAAAACATGTTTTTAACACAAACCTCCAAACTTTCTGTTTTGGTTCGAAAAATAAGGTATACTTTTTATATTATTATAAAATAGTACGTCTCATGACGATTCCAAAAAGGTAAGAAACTCGAAAAACGGATTAATAACGAAAAAGATACGTAGTTTACGAGTTACACGTTAATTAAACGCGATATAAAAGAGATTTTATAAAAACAAGTTATAAAATACTTCTAATATATAAAGTTTAGTATTTTTCTCAGATCACACATATTTTTAGGATTCCAAAATGATAAGAATCGTAATTTTTCAATCGATAACGAAGGAGTTATGAATTACGCGAGTTTATATACTTAAATGTATAAAAATACTTTTATAAAACTATTTTTATAAAAGTTACTGTTCATCTCAGATTTATACATTTTGAAAACATCATTAATATGATAGAACTTTTAATTATGAGAACGTACTCGAAAGAATCGGTAAAAACGGAGTTATAACGAATAAGATACGCCATTTACTAGTTTTAAGATAACTAAAACTATAAAAATAACTTTATAACTGGTGTGAACAGTGAAATTACTGTTCACCAGAGGAAATGAAATACAAAAGTGTCATATATTGATACGTCGCCTTAATACGAAAGCGTGGACATAAGAAACGCGAGAAACGGACTTGAAACGATAAAGTTATGTCAGTTTTACTAAAGGTATATTTATAAACGATTTCACTTTATAAATATGATTTCACTAAAACAATTAGATGGTGATTATCTATATAGAATTATACATGGTAGTAGTTACTCAAAGTGCTTAGTACTTATATGACCTATATTGGATTAGGATGCACTCGATCATTACCGTGACGCATTTTCTGTGATATACTTTATATACGCTCACTCAAGGTGAGTTCATAGCCCCACATTTTACATGATTTGTTTTATAAGTTTTTGGGGTGAGAAACATGCACTGTTTTATAATTGGACACAAGTGGATAAGTTTTACATCATGATTACGTGTTGCCTAAGTAGCGATAACCCAAGTTGAGCCCATTATCATGAACTGTCAGTTACTGGATTATGAGCGCGAATGTTATGAATAGATCTATTGGGATTGACATCCCCGTTCGGGTGATTAGCTATCACTGGACAAACGAACGTATACCATGTCGAACATAGGATGTTGCGGGTTAGAACATCATCACGGGCAATGTAGGCCATTTATATGGTATTCATTTATGTCAAGCTTCAGTGTCATGAGCTTAGGGCAACGTAATTACATTTATATGATGTCTGCATCTGTTGCATTATCATACACTTGGGAAATCTTGTGGTCCTACAATATACGATTTATCAAACCTATGAATTCACCAACATTATTGTTGACGTTTTAAAGCAATGTTTTTCAGGAGGTCAATAAGCACGAGGTGCAAGGGATACATTGGTGGTTTTGATTTGGATATCATGCATTAAAGATTTTGTCGCATTACATTTTGTATACCTGTTATGGGCTAGAAATCTTTTTATTTTAAACAAGTGAACAAGTGAAGCTTCGGGCTTATGTAACAAATACTTTGTTAAATCCAATGTATCATTTTTAAACAACTTTTTGGTCGTTCTATATATATCTTGTGTTATTGATCATTGAAGTAACACGCCCTGGACCCTTATTTTGCTGCGACCCAATTTGGGGGTGTTACATAATATCAGTGCATCTTGTTGTGCAAAAGAGTTAGAATTCTGAATAGCTGCTTGTTGTGATTCGATCACATACTGAGAATAAGGAATGATATTGCTATCATTGGTTATTTCAGTCTCTGAATGATTCACAACATTCGACTGTTCAGAAGACGACATCACCTGCACAGCTTGATTAATCATATTATTATTCATATTATCATGATTGTGTACCTCAGCAAGAGCATCTGAACCATAATGAGATAAATTCGCCATGAGAGAAACTTTGGCAGTGTTGAGTTCATCACAATCAGAGTCATATGCATCCAAATCATCAGCTTGATAAGCAGCATTGTGAGTAATGACCGTCTGTGTGGCTTGAGCTTCTGGAATTCCTGGATCTGCCAAAAATGCAAGTTCCTCCTCATGTAGAATTTGTCCACTTGCTTGAGCTTGAACCAACAACACTTTTTCTTTAAACCATGAGTCATCCCGTTTCCTTCTTGGTTTAGTGCATTGTTTGGACATGTGTCCTTCCCCTTTGCAGTTGTAACACGTAACAATCCTCTGTTTCCCCGAGTTACTCCCACTTGCTCCTGGAGTGAAAGTTCTTGTAGTACCCGCAGCATAAGAAATTTGTCTCCCCTGATAATGATGGGTTGTTTTTGTGTTGTGGATGTTGCTCATAGAATCGGACTTAGAGCATGGCTTAGAGCATGCAGTCTCTTCATTATCTTGAGAATTATGGGGAGTTTTCCTTTCTAATTATACTCTTATCTTTAATTTTCATTTCCTTAATGTACAATAGGGACATTGTACAAATCAAGTGGGGGGATGGGAGTACAATTATTACTTGACTAATATTTGCCTTTGATTTTCTAGTTTTATTTGAAAATGGTGCCAATTTTAAAAATTTTGACATATTTTTCTTACTAAACTAGAACTAATCTTTGCCGAATGCACATTACCCTTTATTATTACTTGGTGTGGTTTAAGCCTGTATGTTTCGTTTTCAGCTTATTATTGCAAAATTCTCCAAAATACTAGAGTTATGCCAGAAGTATTGTAGACTTTAGAACTTGGTCTGTACATCCTTTTGAGATCTAATTGATTAGCAGGAATAGATAGTTTGAAAAGGCAACATTTAAGAATTCACCCAAATAGCCAATTATATATATTATATATATTTATATATATATATATACTATATATATATATATATATATCTATTTATATTTAACTTGTTCATACTAACGTGCCGAAATCCCGTGTTAAAATCACTTTTGTTGCACTAATTTTTAGTGTGAGATAACCTAGATCACCCTAGTTGAGGCCAATGTATATTTTCACCATTGTTTATAATGTTTAGTTACACCATTTTACCTTAGATATCCCTGTAGTTATATTTATCTTGTGTTGAAAATTTCTGGCTACCTAAAGTCTATGGGTTCAGGGAAAATGGTTTTAAAGATGGCACTTTCGTTGATGACATATTATTTTGATCATAGAAGACCCCCCCTCTGGCATTGTCACTTTTGATACGGTTTATCTCAAGTGGGGGGATATGCTATTTATGTCCAGGAGTATAATATAAATAAAAAAGAAAAAGGTGGTGCAACTATAAGCCACCTAATGTGATAACTCCTGAGGTTGGTTACGTGTTATAAAACCAACTAAGTATAAAGTTGGTGTAACCTATAAGCCCCTAGTGATTTTGAGTATGGTGCAACTATAAGCCATCTGATGTTATGAAGAATGGGTTAGCACGCTCTGCAAGATCTCATTATTAGCTAACCCACTATAAAGATATGATCAAGTTTTTACACATGAAGACTTGGACTATGGATGGACAGTAGCCAATTATGGATACCTTAGATTATATAGGACTATTGTTTGTGTTTTTATCTTAACACCAATTAAATATGTATCCCATGTCTATCCTAACCACCCAATAAACCTGTATTATGTCCCCCATGTTGCCTTTAAGAATTGTTTAGACCCTAACGATAACTAGTGCAGATTTGTGTACTCTCCAAGCTTATGATAGAATACATACTATGACTGGACAGAGTGCGATCACCCGAAAATGAACACTTAAAATAGTTGAGAGTTGAGTGATTTGTGGATCCTTTTTCATTGAGGGTTTGGCATTTGTTGTTTCTAGCATAAGTCTTTTATAAATTCATTTCTTTAGGTTAAACCAGAGAAATCTTTTTATAAACTATTCTAACAGGTCTACTTAAGGGCAAACAGAAGTCAAGTGGGAAGATATTTGATGACATCAAATATTTGATATTTTTTAGTGTTAATTTTTCTCTAAAAATAATTGCAATTGTCTTATAAATACTTGAATTTGATACTTTTATGGTTATTTTCGTGATTTTCAGGTAAATGAATGTATGTGACAAGAATACAGGGGAAAAGGACGTTAAAAATGGAAGAAAACTCAGATTCTTTCGTGCTTTAGTCGTAAACCCTACGATTTGTTGTTACGCCCGTACATAGTCAAGGCATAGACTCATCACCCATCAAGGTTACAGCGTAACCTCCTAAAGCTTACGGCCGTAACACTTATTATTAAAGAGGGATGGTCTGATGTAAGGGCCCCCATTTTTTACGGTGTTAACTGGTCAAGTGATTACGCCATAACATCCTTTAAGCCTACAAGATGGAAAGTGCACGTCAGCAGTTTATAGCATAAACACCTAAAAGGTTACGCCGTAAACTATTCAAAATCTATAAATAGAGGCCTCATTCAGACAATTCGATATCAACCATTCCACTACAGATCCAAGGGGTGATCAAGGCCTTCATAGCTCAAAGAATTCCACAAGAAGTCCAAGGGAGATCACACTAAACTTACTTTTGTATTTAATCATTCATAAACAAATTATGTAAGAATTATGAGTTTTTCATCCATGATTATCTTTATTAATTATTGATTTGTTGTTACCATGAGTGGCTAAGCACTTTAAGTGCTGGCCTAGTCATGAATTTACTATCATTGTAATACTTGTTTCCTGTTAAATCATGGTTTTGTTGGATATCCTTTTGACTATCGTGTAACCCTGGGTTTTGGTAGTATTGCGGGTGGTTTAGATCATGTTAATTATGTTATTAGTTTACACAGGAACATGGATTAGGCAGGGTACAGGGTTGGATGATTATTCCAAACCCTGTTGTCTGGAAACTAAACCCGTAACCTCTCTATCACTTAATTTACTTCAACATTGAACAGATCTCTTTCAGAGAGGGTTAATAATCTGTATAGGTTATTAGAATAATTCTTGGGATAGTTGGGATTAATCACTATGACATGGTTGCCCTACCTTCATAACTTTCAGGGGATTCCAGGTCCGCAGAATTATAGGACAGACTAAATATATCTATTCAGGTCTGTCGACTTTAGAAACCCCAATGAGACCATGGATGTTAACATTGAACAGGAATTACATATTTTAAACGATAGGAATTGTATTGCTAGAGCTAGCACATTACGCTCCCTGATTTCTTTTTCTCTTTTTATTTTTGCATATTTACTTTCTTGTCTATCTCAAATTCAATCTTAATATACCACTTAATACGTTGACATTTCAAATTAATACTAATTATCTCTTAGATATTGGGAATGACCTCGGATTTACCATCTCTACACTACTCGCGACCGGGTTCTCTGCACGTTAGTGCATTTGTAAAGGTAAAGCGAGTTTTATAAATTTAAAACTTGAATAAAATATATTTTAAAATAAAATAAGCATCAGCCATCTACAAAACAATCAAAGTTTAGAAAATATTAATATTTTTGATAAATAATCTCTTAAAAATGAACTACCCATGTTTATATAAATAAATAATTAATTTTAAAAAGAGTTTAAGATCCAACTTGACGTTCTACCATTAATGTAGTTGATCTACTAGAAATGAAAAACACAATAGGGAATCAGTGAGTGATAATTGTCTATATGTTCAACTCTTAGTCATATGGGTCTATGACATCATAATCCGAAATTATAATGTCAAGATTAAGGCAATATTATCCAGAATAATATTGTCAAGTTGACATGTTTCCACCACATCATATGCTAGGGTCGGAAGGTCTGGTCCTATCATATTCGTTTTATGTTCGTCCAATACAAAAATCTTAATTATATAGTTCAGGTATTGACCATACGATTATTATATTACTCTTATTTGAAATTCTCCTAGATGTGCTTAGAATAAAAAAAACTCAATATGATTTTCGTACTTTGATGGCAAATGGACTTAATTTTAAGGGGTATAAGTATTTTGATTAAAACAAGTGTTACTAAAATACGTGTTACAGTAAGATGCAGAGATCCTTGTAACACAATTTTAAAAACATTTTCTTTCTTGTTTTCATTTTATATATTAAAAATCCCTTTTATTTATAATCCTCAAGTGATATATATTAATTAGGGTTAACTCGATTTAGTTGATCAATATTCGAGTATAAGTAACTATTACTACGGGAAAAGATTAAATTTCTCACGGGAGATAATCAAACCCTAGATAGATACCCGCAAGGGATTTATTCCATCATTATTAAAAATACGACATACTTGTAATATCGTTAGAACATTAACGTAAAAAATATGTACTTGCATTGTTTTGTCGTGGGATATCTTTCGGGAACCACTAAACCCATTCATTATAGAACTACAATAATTTTACATATATTGCATCTCGATCGTGCAAAATTGTACATATCAAAAATATATCAATAAAAAATAATCTATAATAGATTATTACGAATGATTTTAGTCCATATTAATTTTCAAAAACACTTTTGCACAATATATTAAACGTCACATATATATTTAAGCAAAACCAAACCGAAACATTAATCATACTAAAACAAGTAAACATGTATGGACATAATTGACCAAAACTCGCACATTATAATTAGAATAAACCAAATCACCAAAATATGACCCACCATCCAATGTGGTCGGAATCATCCTAGAACATGTGGTACACATACATCGATAAATCAATTGCAAAGGTCATTATACTTGGTATATACAAGAAAACTACGCGTAAAGCTGATTGAACAGAATTTCTGACTTTAGACCATGATTAGAGAAGGAAAAAGTCTTCCTCGCTTTTCATACTAAACTAAAAAATTTTAGGTAATAGAGTTGTGAACTCCTAAAAAAATTTATGGGCTAACTCCCTAAGGGTAGTCGAGAAAACAATTTTAGTGGATGAAGGTAAAGCATTCAGCACAAAAAAGACAATCAATCAAGCATGTAAATTCAAGGTGTATCAAGATTTTAGCATCAAAATGAATTTACCACATTAACAAGAATGCATAGATGACGTATTAAGCTTATGAACCATGATTTACATGCAAGAAAAAACATGGTTATCAATTTAAACAAGTAAATAAGCAACAATAAGTCATTAAACACGAATTATAAGAAAATGCACATTTGAAACAGACTTATAAAGATTTGTTTGAGTCAATTCAAAGTTCAAGGGATGAAACTAATCAATGTGATGATGTAGGATATTGGAAATCATAACACAATGGAAGATAGACGGATTAGCCAAATCTAGAGGGGGAAAGTAAGAGAGAAAAGCTTTCTAGTGAGAGAAAGTGAACTTGTATAATGAAAATGACTAACCACCTCTTCCATGTCATGAAAGAGGCTTATATAGTTGCTTATAAACCGGCCTAAGGCCTTGGCATGACCTTACATGTTGGGTTTAATTACCCGACCCATTACCGAATGTTATACATTAAACGATTAACTACAAGCTACAATAAATGGTAAAATACACGGGGTGACTGAGTCTTTTTCTAATATCTAACAATCTCCCCCTAAGGGAGGTCACCCCAGAAAATACTAGTTTAAGCTCAGCAATCTTGATCTTGTGTTCAGCTCGTAGTCTTTTGATTCTGCATGTAATATCTTGTACTTTGAAGTAGTGATCTTTGTCTAGTGGCTTGTGATTGTAATTGATATGTGAACTTGAGCTTCTTTGAGATCATCAGCCAAATCTAATCTCTGATCATCAACTTGTGGACTTTCGCTGTAACATCTGAGAATTTTCGAAATTTTGAATGACGATTTCAATCTTTGACTTTTAGGGTCTGGCTTGACTTATAAGAAC
>BQNB010066771.1:9216-32353 GCA_026074375.1 Tanacetum coccineum | reverse complement strand
GTTTGGGCTTTGAGGATTTGTGATGGTAATTTTGGGTGAAGGGTCATGACTAATGCCCTGACTCAGAGTGGTTTGATTCGTTCTTTCCGGCTTAAGGCATCTGCTACAACATTTGCCTTTCCAGGATGGTAGCGAATCTCACAATCGTAATCTGCGAGCAATTCTAACCAACGACGTTGTCTCATGTTCAACTCTTTCTGATCAAGGATATGCTGAAGACTTTTATGATCAGTGAACACAGTACACTTTGTGCCATACAGATAGTGTCTCCAAATTTTAAGAGCGAACACAACTGCTCCTAATTCGAGGTCGTGTGTGGTATAATTCTCTTCATTAGGCTTAAGTTGTCGAGATGCATATGCAATAACTTTTTCTCTTTGCATTAGCACTGCTCCCAGACCTTGATGAGATGCATCACAGTAAACAACAAAATCGTCGTTCCCTTCTGGTAATGCTAAGATTGGAGCTTCACAAAGTTTTTGTTTTAGCAGTTGGAAAGCTGACTCTTGGTCTTCTCCCCAGATATACTTCTTGTTTTTCTGGGTTAATTCAGTCAAAGACTTTGCAATTTTTGAGAAATCTTTGATGAATCTCCGATAGTAACCGACAAGTCCTAAGAATTGGCGTACTTCCGTAGGTGTGGTAGGAGATGCCCAATTCTTAACTGCTTCAATCTTGGCAGGGTCAACGTGAATTCCTTGACTATCAATTACATGCCCGAGAAATTGCACGATACTAATCCAGAAATCACATTTGGAGAACTTGGCATATAATTTCTTCTTTTTGAGTAATTCCAAGATTATTCCCAGGTGATATGTGTGTTCTTCTTTGTTACAAGAGTAGATGAGAATATCATCAATGAATACTATTAAAAATTTATCCAAGTATGGTTTACACACACGATTAATGAGATCTATGAATACAGCAGTCGCGTTAGTTAAATCAAATGGCATCACTTGGAATTTGTAGTGTCCATACCATGTTCTGAAAGTAGTCTTGGGAATATTTCATCCGGAACTCTCAGTGGTATTGCTGATTTCTCAAGTCAATTTTTGAGTAAACACTCAAACCTTGAAGTTGGTCAAATAAATCATCGATCCTGGGTAATGGGTAGCGATTCTTTACAGTGAGTTAATTCAGCTCCCGGTAATCGATACACATTTTGAAAGATCCATCTTTCTTTTTAACAAATAAGACAGGAGCTCCCCAGGGCGAAGTACTTGGTCAGATAAAACCTCGGTCTGCTAACTCTTGTAGTTGGTCAGATAGTTCCTGCATTTCTGAAGGAGCTAATATGTAGGGTGCTCGAGCTACTGGTGCCGCTCCAGGCATTAAATCGATTTGGAATTATACTTGGCGAACTGGAGAAAGGCCGGGTAGGTCTTCAGGAAAAACTTTCAGAAATTCTTTGACTATCGGTATATCTTCTAGTCGTTTTTCGTCCGACTTCTTCTCCATTACTTGGGCTACGAAAACTTGATATCCCATGGATATATATATCTTTTGTTTTTAATACAGGATATGAGGCTTAGTTGGGTTTTACTTTGATCACCTCGTATGATCAAAGTTTCACCGTCGATTGGGATGTGGACGACTTTCTCGTCATAGATAATTCTAGCATGATACTTGGATAACCAATCCATACTAATGACAACGTCGAAACTACCGAGTTTAATCAGCATAAGATCAATTTCGAAAGGTTGGTTTAGCAAAATCAAAGTGCAACCTTGGATAACGGTATTAGTACCTACTAGGTTTCCATCGGTCATTTTAATGTAGTAGGTAGTATCTAGTGTAATTGGTGGGATATTAAGCATAGAAGCAAGAGATATGGATACAAAACTTTTTATGGATTCTGAATCAATAATACTTAGCTAACATGTTGGCTTAGAAGGAAGTAACGTGACTTCGTTTGGTCTATGGTAGGCATTTCTTATCCTCAGCATGTATGCTCTTCCATGGGAATTGTTGTTTGCCTTTGGGCACTGGTTTTTGTAATGTCCTTTCTCCCCACAGGCATGACAAGTCACTGATACTGGTTGCAGGTTGCTTCTAGTGGCTGGCCCCTTGTTCTTAGAGTTCCTGGTCTGATGACCCTCCTTGTTGTAAGTCTGACACTTGATAGTGCAAGGTCCTGTATGATGTAGAATGCTGCAAGGTCCTGTATGATGTAGGATGCATCTTTTACACAACGGAAGGTTTCCATCATACCTACTATTTTCAGTTGAGGTGGCAGTATAAGCCCTTACGGTTTTTTGCCTTCTATTATGTTGTTGGTGGTGATCATTGTTGTGGTTGCTATTATTGTTGTTACGATTGTTTTGGTAGTTGTTGTTGGTGAAGGTTCTTCTATCATCAAACTTTCGTTTGTGATCATTGGTTCCTTGCACAGAATTGTGCTTTATTACCTGATCCATTAACCTTTAGGTTATGGTAATGGCTTCCTCCAAAGTTTGAGGCTTTAAAGCGGTAACATTTCCTTCAATACTTCTGGGTAATCCCCCGATAAAGACTTTTAAAAGTTTCTCAGAATTTGGCACCATAGTTGGGTATAAAACTGCCAATTCCTGGAATCTTCTAATGTAAGTCTTGAGATCATTCCCTTTTACAGTCAGATTATAAAATTCATCTTCCATTTTCTTGATCTCAGTTCGGGGTCAATACTTATTTATTAAGAGCTGCTTAAATTCGGATCATGTGATCTTGTAAGCTTCCTTTATTCTAATAGGTTGGGCGAATGAATTCCACCAAGATAAAGCTTCCTCGGTTAGAGTACTTCACTTTGCAGTCCTCGGTACAGTTACTACGTTGAAATACCAATTCAGTTCGATAACCTCAGCGGATGAGACACCTGCCGCTTCTGTACCTTTGAAATTGAAAGGTTGGCAGCTAAAAAATCTTGTAGCTACATTTTCTTGCTGCAAGAGTTCACTTTGTCGGTGTTTCTATTTGGGTTTTTTATTTTTTTTTTTTGGTTTTCTATTGTTAGTATATGCCATGGTTAGCAGCTTGTGCTTCTAGTGATGCAGAAAAAGAAACACTATCTGCAACTTGTTTCCGATGGCAGACTGAGGGACTTGGTTGGTGCTGCAGATGGTTGGTGTCCTTTGGGACCATTCTATCAACATTTTCAAAGCAACACAAAAATAAGAATATATCATTGTATGGATTCTTATTTGGTACAAGTTCTAACAAAGAAATATACATTCTTTAATATTACATTGCAGGATATAACAGAAATTTTTTGGAATCGACACTCTAACAAGCATCTAACTCATTAGGTTTCTCGGGGACTGGTTCATTTTTCGTGGTTTAAGTTGATCCATAACGAGTTATTAACTCTGCAAAGATAGACTCATCTGGAAGTCTTAGATTCCAAAAAAATTTATGCTCAATGTCTTGATTATTAATCATATCTGGATACAAAGGTTCAAGAAAACTTAGTGGTAAGAGATCCATAGTAACCTGGATACATAAAGATATGATACATGAATAACCCTAATCATAGGGTATAGGATAGACAACCACAACATACATAAATCGGTATCATAAAACAGCGAGGTATAATGGAATCACCACTGTATTAAGTCTAACTTCTTGTCACATATTGTTACATAGTCAAAATTTGGAAAAAGTGTCATTATGATAATCACACAATACAGTGGTTGGATTCTAAACAAAAGCTGTAAATGACAAGGATCTAGTCTGTTGGTCCTCCCTTGTGGTTCTTGTGTTCATGGATCTTGTTCAGAAGACTCTTCATATCTGATCGGTGCGAACCTGGATAACCTCGATGAGCATCTCTAGAGTAGAAATCCTAACGCGAGCAAGAGCAATCTCATCGTCATGCCCCTATGCTGTCTTCCTTTAAAATCCTAAATCTCGACGTAGGGGCTTCTTGATGTTGGTTTTTAGTTAGGTCAAAATCTCGTTGTTTATGATTACTCGAACATTACTAGACTTCTAATCTTAATCTTATATGTGTTCATGGCCTCAAGACGGGAGCTCATCTAAGAGATTCATAATTGTCTCGACTGTTCCTCTGGTGCTCCAGAGATGTGTCTTAGGAGAATCTCTCCTATAGTAAATACTTGAGGTGGGGTGGAGGAATTAGAGTAGAAGGGTGATAGGAAATAGGTTGTTTTGAGATGGTAAAATCTCTTCAGGGAAGAAATAATTCGGGGATCAAACATTGGTGTAGTGGTAACACTAGAGATGGAGGCAAACAGTGGGTGGAGCATAAATGGTGTGGTGTAGAATAGGTGATTCAATCTTTAGTAACTTTATATGCTTTTGCAGGTCCTTTCGTATCACGGATCATCGTTAGAAAAGCGGAGATGGTTAGCCGATGCTAAAAGATCCTTAGATAAAAATCTCTAAATGTAATTAGAAGTAAAGTATTTCCCGGTGAGGCTGAGGAAATAGTCTGATGATGCCTGAGATAAGTCATGGAGAGTATTTGTTAGAGGAAAATAGCAGCCTCAACATTGGAATCTAGTTGGCGATTTATGGTAGATATAGTCAGGATTGACATAATTTTGTAATAACCAGTGGTAAAATAACCTAAGTTTATTTATATAATAGTTATGTATCTTTACATACTATTCAGGAAATGTAGTGGCACGGAGGACTTTCTTGAATGGAAAAAGTAGTTATAGTTTAGGTTTTAACCTTGTTCTCTATAACCCTGGCTCTTGATACCAATTTGTAACACCCCATTAATTCACATATAGCAGCAGAAGCTAAATTGGGGTATTACTTTATAACAACCCACAATTTTAATCTATGTAATTATCCATCTATTAAATTAGATGCAATTTTCATCAATGTAATATCTACTTATTAAATTAAGTATAACCATTTTCATGAGAAATTTTTTTACTTGATTCATTCCAAAAGATGAAAGTATTTAGATAGCCAATAGTGAAACGAGCTCACGCAACAAACCCAATCGCCTGCTATATACTTCGTCTATAACAAGTAAATGTCCTAATTAATGTCTAGTTATTTTCTAAATCATTTTTACCAAATACGTTATCAATTTAACATACCAATTACAACGTTATTTCAAAACAAGCATTAAACGTTAACGTTTATTCCAAAAACCCTAATTTTATGTTGAAATAAGTGTGCAAATGTTCAAGGCTTATGTACAAGTATCATAGCACCACATTTGAATATCTTTTCCTCCCTAAACCAAGTTACATCCTTCTAAAGCCCAATGTACAAACCAAATATGCAATTGAATTCTTCAAAATAGTCCTTTTCTCTCCAATTCATTCTAGTTTCTTTACCACACTTTAAATAAGGTACAACACTCATGCACAACTCCTAACCCTAACCTATATTTAATTCGTTCTAAACCCCTAATCTTAACCCTAACCCTAAAATAAAACATAAATAGTCCAAACCTAGAAGAAAACCTTAAGTCCTAAACCTAAAATTTAACCTACCAAAAAATAAAGCTACTACCCTATCACACACTTGGTCACCCACCCTACTAGCCTACTTAGCACCTCAAGCTACCACCTTACCACCTCCCAAGAACCTTCATCACTTCCCTTGGCCACCAAGTTCATTCGTCACCTCCTTGTGTAGTCATGCCTTCTCACAAGCTTCCACCATTCAAAGCTATTATCCTAGCCTTCAAGACTTATCCTATAGCTGCTCTTAGTCACCATAGTTCTACCATTGGCCAGCCACACAAGAAAACTGGTCACCAAGGGTTGATCGTCCCCTTTAAATAGCCGAGGACCACACACACTTCTCTATTTCATCCTTAAATATTACATTCTCAAGTTATGATCCAAGCCATGGTCCTAGAAGTGATGTCGAAGTCCACACTAGATCAGCAGAAGCAATGAGGAAAGAAGGAGAATCCTAGAACTTGTTTCACAAAGTAGTCACGAACAAAAACCCTATTCGAACCATTTTTCAAGTTGTAAATTATTATACTCGTTAATATATTTTTCTTGTTTTAGAACTTTATAAGCATTATTAGATCATTGTAACTATTGTTTAGCCTTGAACCACAAACCATGCGTTTGGTTTCCTATCAATCAGTGCCATTTTGATCTTTTTAGTTCACAAGCTCTTTACTATAAGCTAAAGCTAGTTAAAACTTAACTTATTTATGCTTTATTCTAATAAGCATAAGCTGCAAACTCTTTTGATTTCAAAATACATTTGCCATGAATTTGGACTAGTTATGAGAGATTTCCATGCTTAGGGGTATATATCGTACAAATCTAAAATTATATATAAATTTTGTGCCAAAATGTCATTATCCTAATGTTATAACTACAAGGGGCTGTTTTGCCAAGTTTTAAAGTCAAAGGTTTAATATTTATATATATATATATCGTGTGTTGTTGTGTGTTATGTCATAATAAAGGATTAAATTTGTAAAAGAATATAAATCAAGGGTATATATTGCCATTTTTGCATTCTTAAAGGTATAAAATGAAATATTTTTATATAAATTATAAAAATATATATTAAGATTTGATTTTATTTAAACTTAACACATTTATCGTTTTCATTTATCGATCAAAACATATAAAAACAATTATGTTATATACATAACATAATTTATCATCGACTGGCTTTTGAAGAAACTTAAAATCCTATCATTTAAATCTATAACGTACCACGTTACTAGGGAATTTGTGATGAGGGTTTCATTTGGGTATACGTTTTGACGAGTTGCTGGATTTACGATTTAAAGTGTCCTAGCTCCTCAAACGTTTACTTACATGACTCTGGTTATGGAAGCCCGAAAAGTATACGATATTTTATATATGTTAAACCATAAAACTGTTAAAAACTTTATGACATAAAGTTTTGGGGTAATATCAACAATCAAATAAGACTTGACATATTACCCCAGGTTGCGTGACGGAAATCTGTTTACTTCATTTGAAATTAAATTTCAAATCAATCAATACCTGATTAGGTGAGTTCATAGTCCCACCTTTACATGTTTTCTAAATCCCGTGGGGAGATACATGCTATAAACCATGAATACAAGTGTTTTCCAACTGTATGCTATCCTGATATATTATTGCCTAAGTTTGCTTTCACTGCCAATATTTCTTAATCATGAACCATTAGTCACTTGCGAGTGAACGTGAATATTGTGGATAGATCTATTGGGGGTGACGACTCCCGTTGGTGTACCCGTACATGGGGTAACCAAACGCACTATATTTGAGAACAAAGGATAACTTTGGCAAGTTACCTTTCCTTAAGGACAGTTGTTCCTTCAAGTCGTTAAATTGACTTCGGATGTTAATGTTTGGTTGCATGAGCTTAGGGCAATAATACTGTTTTCCATGATAATTGTATTCGTTGCAATTATTACCACTTATGATGACTTGTATTCAACTATTACATTGCAAACACTGTGAATTTCACTCAACCTTTGTGTTGATCCTTTTAGCATGTTTATCTCAGGTAATTGAGCAATCTATGGCACGGAGTGGCATTGGACATGAGGACGTCCAAACCTGTTATCATTCAACTTTATGTTTTGAAATGTATTTTGGGACCTCTTTTGTAAAAACTCTGATGAATAATGAATGATAACTTATCTTTCAAAAACGTCTCTTTTGAGTCGTTTTCTATTATTGTGACTATGATTCATAAAGTAATACCCCAGATTAGCTTCCGCTGCTATATGTCAAATATGGGGGTGTTACACATTGGTATCAGAGCCGCGGTTATAGAGAACAAGGTTTAAACCTAAACTATAACTACTTTTTCCATCCAAGAAAGTCCTCCGTGCCACTGTATTTCCGGAATAGTATGTAAATGATACATAACTATTAGACTATTATATAAATAACTTATGTTATTTCCACTGGGTTGTTACAGAATTATGTTTTCTTCCGACTATATCTACCCTATTATCGTCCCATCTGATTTCGATGTTGAGTATGCCTTTTCCTCTACAAACACTCCTGACTATACTTCGGCTTCACCGGACTATTCCCCAGCCTCACCGGGAAACACCTCTCCTAATCCTTCAGATGATTTATCTAAGTATCTTTTGGCCTCACTAGCCATCTCACCTTTCCACGATGATCCATATATGAAGGTCATGCAAGCATACAATGCTACTAGTAATGAATCACCTATTCCACCACTACAAGCTCCTATTGCTCCACTAACTGTTTTGCCTCCATCTTCAGTGTTACCACTGTCATCAATGTTTGATTCCTAAGATTTCTTTCTTCCCAAGGAGATTTTACCACCTAAGAAACGAGCCCGTTCTCGATCATCCCCCTCTACATCTGCTCTACCTCAAGTATTTGAGATTGGATAAAGTTCTCATAAGACGCATTTGGAACGTCATGAGGAATAGATCGAGACTATTTTAAATCACCTAGATGAGCTCCTTCTTGAGCGCATTAAGCACATGGAAGATACTATAAAAGGTCTTGATAATGGTTGAGTAATCATACAACGAGATTTTGACCAACTAGAAACCGAACTTCAAGAAGCCCGTACTCAAATTTTTGGATTTTAGATAGAGCAAATAAGGCATGACGACGAGATTGTTCTTGCTCGCATCAGGATTTCTACTCTAAAAATAATCATCGAGGATATTCAGGTTCGACACCGATCAGATATGAAGAATCTTCTAAACAAGATCCATAAGCTCAAGAACCACAAGAGAGGACCACCGGATTACTAAACTAGACCCGTATCATTTACAACTTTTGTTAGAATCCAACCACTGGATGTGTGGCATAAATAATGACACTTGTCAAATTTTGACTATGTAAAATATGTAGACAAGTTGTTTATGACTTAATACAGTGGTGATTCCATTATACCTTGTTGTTTTATGATACCGATTTATGTTTATCGTTGTTGTCTATCATATGTCCTGTATTACAATTACTCATGTATGGTATGATCCATAATGAGTTATCTATGTGGTCGCGGTATCATACCACAACCACTAAGAAGTAAACCCGTCCCCAAGAAACCTAATGAGTCAAATACTTGTTAGAATGTCAATTTCAAGATATTCCGTTATAACCTCCAATGTAATATCAAAGGATGTGTATTTCCTTGTTAAAACTTGCATCAAAATGAGAATCCATACAATGATATGTCAAATAAATTCAATATCACTAAGTATGAAATTTTTGATTTTTATACTATGACTTGTGATATGACTATCATTATATGAATTCTTATTATGTGTTGTCTTGTAAATGTTGATAGAATGGCTCCCAAGAGGACACCAACATCTGCAGCACCAGCCATGTCTCAGGCTGCCATCAGGAAACTAGTTGCTGATAGTGTTGCCGTAGCTCTGGAAGCACAAGCTGCTACCATGACAAATGCTGACAATACCAATAGGAACACCGAACCAAGAGAAGCTCCTGTAGCAAGAAAATGTAGCTACAAAGAGTTTATGAGCTGCCAACCTTTCAATTTAAATGGTACGGAAGGCACTGTTGGCCTCATCCGCTGGTTTGAACGAACTGAATCAATATTTCTCCGCAGTAACTGTACGGAGGACTGCAAAGTGAAATTTGCTACTGGTACTCTAACTGAAGAAGCTTTATCATGGTGGAATTCATTCACCCAGCCTATTGGAATAGAGGAAGCCTACAAGATCACCTGGTCTGAATTTAAAACGCTCTTAATAAAGAAGTTTTGCCCCGAACTGAAGTCAAGAAAATGGAATATGAATTTTACAACCTAACTGTAAAGGGCATGATCTCAAGACTTACATTAGAAGATTCTAGGAATTGGCAGTCTTATGCCCAACTATGGTGCCAAATTCTGAGAAACTCATGGAAGTCTTCATCGAGGGATTATCCAGAAGTATTGAAGGAAATGTTACCGCTTCAAAGCCTCAAACTTTAGAGGAAGCCATTACTATAACTCAGAGGTTAATGGATCAAGTAACAAAGCACAATTATGTGCAAGGAACTAATGATCACAAACAAAAGTTTGATGATAGAAGAACCTTCACCAACAACAACTACCAAAACAACCGTAACAACAATAGCAACCGCAACAATGATTACCAACAACAACAGAATAGAAGGCAAGAAACTGTCAGGGCTTGTGCTGCGGCCCCAACTGAAAACAGTAGGCATACTGGAAGCCTTCCCTTGTGTAAGAAATGCACCCTGCATCACACAGGATCTTGCACTGTTAAGTGTCAGACTTGCAACAAGGTGGGTCATCTGACCAGGAACTGCAAAAACAAAGGGCCAGCCACTAGAAGCAACCTGCAGCCAGTGTCAGTAAATTGTCATGCATGTGGAGAGAAATGACATTACAGAAACCAGTGCCCAAAGGCAAACAACAATGCCCATGGAAGAGCATACTTGCTGAAGGACAAGATCGCTCACCAAGATTCGAATGTAGTTACGGGTATGTTCCTCCTAAACCATCATTTAGCTAGAGTATTATTTGATTTAGGAACCGATAAAAGTTTTTTATCCATATCTCTTGCTTCTAAGCTTAGTATCCCACCAATTACCTTAAATACCACCTACGACATTGAAATGGCCGATGGAAACCTAGTAGGTACTAATATCGTTATCCAAGATTGCACCCTGATCTTGCTAAACCAACCTTTTGAAATTGATCTCATGCCAATTAAGCTCGGTAGTTTTGACGTCGTCATTGGTATGGATTGGTTATCCAAGTATCATGCTAGAATTATCTGTGATGAGAAAGTCGTCCACATCCCCATCGATGGTGAAACTTTAATCATCCGAGGTGATCAAAGTAAAACCCGACTAAGCCTCATATCCTGTATTAAAACTGAAAGGTATATATCCAGAGGATGTCAAGTCTTCGTGGCCCAAGTAATGGAGAAGAAATCAGACGAAAAGCGACTAGAAGATATACCGGTAGTCAGAGAATTTCTGGAAGTTTTTCCTGAAGATCTACCTGGCCTTCCTCCAGTTCGCCAAGTAGAATTTCAAATCGATTTAATTCCAGGAGCGACACCAGTAGCTCGAGCACCCTACAGACTAGCTCCTTCAGAAATGCAGGAACTATCTAACCAACTACAAGAGTTAGCAGACCGAGGTTTTATCTGACCAAGTACTTCGCACTGGGGAGCTCCTGTCTTATTTGTTAAAAAGAAAGACGGATCTTTCAGAATGTATATCGATTACCGGGAATTGAATAAACTCCCCGCGAAGAATCGTTATCCATTACCAAGGATCGATAATTTATTTGATCAACTTCAAGGTTTGAGTGTTTACTCGAAAATTGACTTAAGATCAGGCTATCATCAACTGAGAGTTAGGGATGAATATATTCCTAAGACTGCTTTTAGAACACGGTACGGACACTACAAATTCCAAGTGATGCCGTTTGGTTTAACTAACGCGCCTGCTGTTTTCATGGATCTCATGAACCGTGTGTGCAAACCATACTTGGATAAATTTGTGATAGTGTTCATCGATGATATTCTCATCTACTCTCGTAATAAAGAAGAACATGCAAACCACCTGAGGATAATTTTGGAATTACTCAGAAAAGAAAAATTGTATGCCAAGTTCTCCAAATGTGATTTCTGGATCAATATCGTGCAATTTCTCAGGCATGTGATTCATAGTCAAGGAATTCACGTTGACCCCGCCAAGATTGAAGCAGTTAAGAATTGGGCATCTCCTACCACACCCACAGAAGTACGCCAATTCTTAGGACTTGCCGGTTACTATCGGAGATTTATCAAAAAAAATTCGAAAATTGCAAAGTCTTTGACTGAATTAACCCAGAAAAACAAGAAGTATATCTGGGGAGAAGACCAAGAGTCAGCTTTCCAACTGCTAAAACAGAAACTTTGTGAAGCTCCAATCTTAGCATTACCAGAAGGGAACGACGATTTTGTTGTTTACTGTGATGCATCCCATCAAGGTCTGGGAGCAGTGCTAATACAAAAAGAAAAAGTTATTCCATATGCATCTCGACAACTTAAGCCTAATGAAGAGAATTATACCACACACGACCTCGAATTAGGAGCAGTTGTGTTCGCTCTTAAAATTTGGAGACACTATCTGTATGGCACAAAGTGTATACTATGTTCACTGATCATAAAAGTCTTCAGCATATCCTTGATCAGAAAGAGTTGAACATGAGACAATGTCGTTGGTTAGAATTGCTCGCAGATTACGATTGTGATATTCGCTATCATCCTGGAAAGGCAAATGTTGTAGCAGCTGCCTTAAGCCAGAAAGAATGAATCAAACCACTCCGAGTCAGGGCATTAGTCATGACCCTTCACCCAAAATTACCATCGTAAATCCTCGAAGCCCAAACCGAGGCAATCAAATAAGAGAACATCAAACCTGAGAACCTACGAGGAATGAACAAAGTATTTGAAGTACGTCCTAATGGAACCCGATGTATTAAGAATCGAAGTTGGTTACCACTTTTTGGTAATTTAAGAGATTTAATCATTCATGAATCCCATAAATTAAAGTATTCCATCCACCCAGGTTCTGACAAGATGTATCAGGATATAAAGAAACTCTATTGGTGGCCTAACATGAAGGAAATCATCGCTGAATATGTCGGCAATTGTTTAACATGTTCTAGAGTTATAGCAGAATATCAGAAGCCATCCGGCTTACTGATACAACCAGAGATTCTTACATGGAAATGGGAAAGAATAACGATGGACTTCGTTACAAAACTACCCAAAACGTCAAGCGAACATGACATAATTTAGGTCATTGTAGATCGCCTTACCAAATCAGCACATTTTATCCCTACCAGAGCAACAAATAGTATGGAAACCCTTACAAGGTTATATATAAAGGAAATAGTCTCACGACATAGAGTGCTGATATCTATCATCTCGGATCATGACAGTCATTTCACATCTAGATTCTGGCAGTCAATGCAGAATGCTTTGGGTATTCAATTAGACATGAGTACGACATATCATCCTGAAACTGATGAAAAAAGTAAAAGAACCATCCAAACACTTGAAGACATGCTTCGAGCCTGTGTTATAGATTTTGGAAAAGGATGGGAAAGACACTTACCATTGGTAGAATTTTCTTACAATAACAGTTACCATGCTAGTATTAAGGCAACACCATTCGAGGCACTTTATGGTCGAAAGTGTAGATCACTTGTCTGCTGGGCCAAAACTAGAGATGTTCAACTCACGGGACCAGAGATAATCCATGAAACCACCGAAAAGATTGTACAAATTTGAGTTATGCCAATGTAAGACGAAAGCCTTTGGAATTCAAAGTTGGAGATCGTGTTATGTTGAAAGTATCACCTCTAAAAGGTGTCATTCGATTCGAAAAGCGAAGAAAGCTTAATCCCCGGTACATTGGACCATTTAAGATCCTTAAAAGGGTCGACCCATTGGCATACACACTTGAGCTTCCTGAAGAACTCAGTAGTGTCTACAGTACTTTCCACGTTTCTAATCTAAAGAAATGCCTATCTGATGAATCTCTCGTCATTCTAATGAAAGAGCTTTGACTTGATGACAAACTCAATTTTGTAGAAGAACCAGTGGAAATTATGGATCGTAAAGTCAAACAACTAAGACAAAGTCATATTCCTATAGTCAAAGTAAGATGAAACTCTAAAAGAGGACCAGAATTTATGTGGGAATGTGAAGATCAAATTCGTGTTAAGTATCCGCATCGATTTTCAAATTTCACTCTGACTTTTAAGGTTGAGAGACTATAACAACCCACAATTTTCATCAATGTAATTATTCATCTATTAAATTAGATACAATTGTCATCAATGTAATATCTACTTATTAAATTAAGTACAACCATTTTCACGAAAATATTTTTGCTTTATTCCACCTATTATGCAACGTAACTTGCATAACCTAAGTAAACGAGCTCACGCAACCTACCTATGCCAATTTCATCAACATTTATAGCCAGTAAATGTTATAATATGTCATGCAATATATTTTAAACTCTATTTTATCATACGTTATCTATTTAACGTACTTTTCAAAATGTTATTACAAAACGAATTTCAAATGTTAACATCAACACCGTAATGTACAACTTCCTAAAGCTCAAAGTATAAGTTAAACATGCATAGAATTCAAACTAGGTCATTTTCCCTCCAAAATCATGTTTATTTCTTACCACCACTTTAACACAAGTTACAAGACTTAAAACACAACTTCTAAACCAAGAAACTAAACCCTAAATATCCTAAAGTTATTGTAAATTCTTGAAACTTATAACTTTTGGGCCAAAAATGTAATTATCCTAAAGTTAAACTTCAGGGGTTTGTTTTGTCATATTTGAAAGTTAAAGGTTTAATGTTATAAAAATATAATTAAAGGATTAATTTTGTAAATATGTATATATCAAGGGTATATATTGTCATTTTTATATTCTCAAGGGTATAAAATATAATATTTTTATAATTAATTATTAAAATATATTTAAATATTATAAGACTCGATTTTATTAAAACCTGACATATTTGTCGTTATCATTCATCGATCGAAACGCTATAAAACAATTATGTTATAAATATAACATAATTTATCATCCGCTAGCTTTTGAAAAAACTTAAAAAGATAAAACCTTATCATTTAATCTATAACGTATCACGTTACTAGGGAGTTTCATGTGAGAGGTTTCATTTGGGTAGACGTTTTGACGAGATGCTAGATTTATGATTGAAAGTGTCCTAGCTCCTCAAACGGTTACTACATGACCTTTGGATTATGATAGCCCGAACAGTGATACGATATTTTCACAAGTTATCAAACCAAAAACTGTTATGAAATAAAGTTTGTAATATCAACAATCAAACTAAAACTTGACATATTACCCCAGGTTGTGTGACGAGGTTATTTACTCTTATTTGAATTAAATTTCAAATCAATCAACTACCTTGATAAGGTGAGTTCATAGTCCCACCTTTACATATTTTCTAAATCCCGTAGGGAGATACATGTAATAAACCATGAATACAAGTGTTTTCAAACTGTATGCTATCCTGATATGTTATTGCCTGAGTTTGCCTTCACTGCCAATATTTCTTAATCATGAACCATTAGTCACTTGCGAGTAAATGTGAATATTGTGGATAGATCTATTGGGGGTGACGACTCCTGTTGATGTACCCGTACATGGGGTAACTAAACGCACTATATTTGAGAACAAAGGATAACTTTGGCAAGTTACCTTTCCTTAAGGACAGTTGTTCCTTCAAGTCATTAAATTGACTTCGGATGTTAATGTTTGGTTGCATGAGCTTAGGGCAATAATACTGTTTTCCATGATAAGTGTATTCGTTGCAATTATTACCACTTGTGATGACTTGTATTCAACTATCACATTGCAAACACTGTGAATATTACTCAACCTTTGTGTTGATCCTTTTAGCATGTTTATCTCAGGTAATTAAGCAACTATGGCACGGAGTGGAATTGGACTTGAGGACGCCCAAACTTGTTATCATTCAACTTTATGTTTTGAAATGTATTTTGGGACCTCTTTTTTAAAAACTCTAAAGAATATGAATGATAACTTATCTTTCAAAATCGTCTCTTTTGAGTCGTTTTTTATTATTGTAACTATGATTCATGAAGTAATACCCCAGATTAGCTTCCGCTACTATATGTCAAATATGGGGGTGTTACATCGTTCTTCATCCTAACTACGGGTTAAATACGAATAAGAATGTGATCGAATCATACATGTCTATTCTGTCGTTACGGCCATGTATGTGTGATTCAACTGCCTTGTTGGTATGGTACTTTTGGTAAAAGATTGCTTGTATGATCGACCCAAAGCCTTTAACCCGGTTTACTTTTTAAACTTGTTACTCCTAAGCTCTAGTGATGAAGATATGTATCCTTGCCAAGCATATGATAGAAAACTAATCACGACCGAGCAAATGAGCGTACCAATTAAATGTTGCACCCTAGATTAGTTGAGTGATCTTAGTGTTTTCATTTCCATTTTTCGTGAGGTGCTTGGTTATATACAGGTGATTAGAACACAACGATGCTTAAACGAAAAAAAATCCTTAACTTCGGTTGGGATGCATTTTCAAAACTTTTCTAAAGTCTACTTGAGGACAAGTAGGGGGATATTTGATGACATAAAAATACGTCACTTTATAGCATCATTTATCCCAAGTATTTTACCCACTTTTATATAATTATTGCAAGATTTGGTACTTAATTGCTTTAAAGTTATTAATTGCAGTAATTAAGGAGTATTTTGTGAAGACATGCTAAAAGGCGCACAATTTGGAGCTAAAACGAAGATATTTGAAGATTACTAATTTCTGACTATATACGCCGTATCCAGCAAGGAAGATACGGCGTATCAGTGCCTGGACTTCACAAGAAAACGCGTACAATCAATTCCTAATACGGCGTCTCACTCTGCTACTATACGCCGTATCCAGCTGGATAAACATTCAAAGATACAGTAATAAATATAAATTAGGAAAGAATAACTGATTGATTGAGAACGTAGCGCGCACTCCAAGGAATACACCCCTATACGCCGTATTGACCTTACTCAATACGGCGTATCTAGTCTTTTTCAGACACTATTAATAGAAGACTCAAAAATGAGTTTTCGGTGTGCTTAATCATATTCCTTATACCTTGAACACTAAAGGTCGATTTTCTAAAGAAAAGAAGAGCAGCCAAGGTCAAGCATCAATTATAATTCCATAGAAGACACCGTGTAATTCCTATACTCTTGTAATCCTTTAATTTTTGGTATCGTTCGGTAAAACTTTTAGTTTACCTTGGTTAATTGATCACGCTTGTATAATTACAATGGTTGTGGGCTAATACCCTTGGGTATTAGCCATCTTAATGAAGATTTAATGTTTGGTTTGTTTTAAACTCGATTTATTAATTAATCATTAATTGTTTAATTATGTTTATCACCTAATACTTGTTTATATGCTTGAATATGCGACCTATCATTCAACTGGGTCTAGCGATACCTAGCAAGTAATCTAGATACTGGGATAGCTCTCCATATCGTGTTTTATATTACCCGACCAATAGGATCACAAATAATGTTCTATCTTTGCCTTTAAATTATGAGCTTAGTTGGACCGGTAGGTGACCCGTATGTTTCAACAAGTATGTTCTTAATTAATTGGTAAAGACTTGAACAGTGAACTACCAGTATATAAAATACCATCAAGTAATAGTTGGGTAAGTCCCAATGGGATAGGGTATTAAAAGGATCACCACTGCTTTAATTCCCTAAGATAAATTATAACTAATCTAAAGGATGCTTTATACGGATACGTTAATTGTGATAGGATTAATCGTATCTGTAACACCCCCAAATTAGGTCGCAGCGGAATAAGGGTACGGGGCGTGTTACTTCATAGATCAATAACACAAGATATATATAGAACGACCCAAAAAGTCATTTTAAAACTGATACATTGGATCAGAGTTTATGATTTTGTTGATTTGGTATGAGTGATTTGCATGCGATTTGTTAAATATGTTCCTGATAGTTCTATTTGTCTAACTTGCTTTTATTTAATCATAGTAATTGATTTGTAAAGTTTTAATTGTGGTCTTAAACCTATGACTTCACCAACTGTCTGTGTTAACGTTTTAAGCTCATCATTTCAGGTGAGCATCATGAGGATCTTAAGATTAAGAGAAGTGGCTAGAGAGACCATAGGCTGCTTGCGGAGTTTAATCTCCTAGTTTAATTCTTGCATGATTGAATATTAAATGTTGTTGATTTGATCTGTTAAGGTTAGTTTGACGTTTGTATGTCTGGGTATGGACTGACCCCTTTGCTTCTTCTAATACAAGAAGCCTGTTATCTTTTGATGATTAATTTAGGGTGATTTCATGAATATCTTGTGTTTATACCTTGGTTTTACTATATGCATTGTAGTTCTCTATATATACACCATTGTGTTGTGATGATATCCATTCTCGTTACGCCTCGCGTCTCCGCCTTGGCGGGTGTGACAGTTTAACAAGATCACCATTGCACAAGCAAACGCGTACAACACCAAAAATAAATAGTAGATTTATTGATGTCGTCAATGACTTGAAAACACAGGGTGTTATAGTATCTAAGTCTTAGGATGATGTCCCGCCTAAGTCTTAAGAATGATATGCCGCTTCGGGATAAGTAATCATTGCACTAAACAAACAAATCAGTATTTAATCGGATTTAATATGGCTAATACAGCTTTCTACAATTTGGCTTGTACCGCTCTTTTATCTTCTGATTGTCTGCTTGCATGTTTATTATGTATTGGATTGATTTTTGTCACCACTAAACATGTGCTAGTCTCTCAGACTGAAAATCCCCCATTTATCATTAGAAACGTATATAGCATAGGTTTAACCAGTAATTAGAATTAACAAAGACTAATTAGATTAACTTAAATACTGATAGAATATAAGGTTAATGTTCGCTCTTAGTGTTCGACACCCTACTTACCACGAAACTCCACCTGATCGGGTACACTGCTCGTTAAAGTGTTGTTTTAGGTTAAGTCGGCTAAATATAAATTTAAAACTTGGTAATTAATAAATTGACCCTACACGACAGCACATCAACAGTATTTATAGACAAGAATCCCAACGGCTAGCTGGTGGCGGTCTCGGCGGTCCTAGATATATCTGGGGGCCGCCAGGCCTATAAGGGGGCTGCCACTAGATACACTCATGTTTTTGTCTTTTTGTGAGAAAGGTTGTATCTGGTATAGAAGCTTCTATTAGGGGGGAGGGAGTAGATTTAAATTTATTATTTAAATAAAACATTTTCTTTTATTATAAAGTATTTTGTATAATTATTTGTTTTGTAAAAATACTTTTGTGAAAATGTAATGGTTAAGAAAAAATATTTTCTTGATCATTAATCATGCTTAATGATTTGTTTGTACATACCTTAAGTGATTTACGTCGGGTGTAGACAAATGTGTGTGTTGATGTAGACTTGAGACGTCAAGAGATGTAGTGCATGTATGCATTAATGATTTGTGATTACGAGTAACTTGCGCACTTTACGTTACGTATTACAAGTTACATGTTTGTCATCACCAAAACATAAAGAGACTGTATAGATTAAATATCGTAATATTTGCACTAACATTTGTCTTTGATTACATGTTATATTTGATGAGAAGAAGCTTGGAAGTTCTTAGAAAGTTTCATTAGACGATTCTTGGAGGACGATTTAACCAGTTATCGCATGTTTCTTCTCCATTATTGAGCAAAGCAGGAGAGTACTAGTTTATTTTACTTGTTTTCTTTTCCCTTTATTTTTTTACGGGTACTTCTATAGAACATTGGAGACAATGTTCAATTTAAGTGTAGGGGAGAATAAGCCTTAGAAACTATTCTTTCATTTGCTATTTGCTTGTTCTTTAAAATGATGGGTAATATATCGAAACATAGCATAAAAAGTAATTTTAACCAAATTTTTTTTTTTATGACATACACCAACGAAAGCCGAGTATTAATAGCGTCTCATGGATAGGAATTTATACGACTAGCACAAAAACCCTCAGAATTCCACCCCAAAAATGTGAGGTTCGCCTTTAGATCTATAGAAATTCGGGTATCCATTTTCGATACCCAAGTTAGTTTATACCTTTAGCTTGTTCGAGTTAAGTTTCGAATGTAGTCATATGTGTCTATTCCGTCGTTACGAGTGTGTACATATGGTCTTTGTCACCTTTTATGGAACATTGGTATCGGTATTAAATTATATGAGTGTACCGATAGTATATTAAATTCTAGAACTTATTTTTGTGATGCATCCCGAGATCGGATAGTGAGTATTAGGATTTTCTAGATAAGAGACACTAGGATTAACCCATGTTTTAAACCTGTAATTGTTATGATGGTCACATCGATCATATAACTATCTCACACCCTTGCCATGCACTCATTTTTAGTGCAGGATATCCCTAGTACAACCCTCTGAGCCTATCCTTTTTCATAGTTCTCATAATTTTCTGGTTAAATCAGACTATTAATGAAGAGCATTGTTAACACTTAAACCAATCGTTACAACCAAATCAATTTAGCCTACCTTGTATGTACTCACCATTAGTATATTATTGTTTTAACCCAAGTTAATTATTGAGTACACAGTTGCTAAGTCTTTATCCTTGTAAATACAGTTTTGGGACGATTGGGATTCATGGTAGTGTTTATTTCGCGGAAGAATAGGGAAGAAAAGTTAAGTCAATACCCCATATGTTTGTCAAATGATCTCCATGTTATGTTGATCCATCTCAATTCGGGTCATAGATTAGTTTATTTGTAAAGTATGTAAAAGTTTAAGTCTATGGGTGTATCTATAAACTCCCATGATGTATTATATGTTTAAGCAATAGCATGGCAAAAATGTAACAAAAAATGAGAAAAAGAAAAGAAAAGAATCAAAAAAATATATAAAAAAGAGGTAAAAAATGTACGGGCTGCCATTTGCTTATGTTTATGTTTATCTTAGAGTCAAGAAAAGAAAAAGAAAAGAGATTGATGTAGATTTGTGTAGAGTTTATATACCTTTGTCCGAGTTCTTTACTTAGCAACCCAACCAACGTGTATTCGTATAAATAATTAACTAACCCTTTCACTCCAAATTTACCTAAAAGTCACTCCTCAAATGTATCCCATCCATTTCTGTTTCTATTTATGTTATCTTACACCTACACCCCACAAGCCTTTGAAAAGACCTCTTTGATAGTAATGAATAATGCTTGCACCTAGCGGTGGAGGTTTGATCATTTACCAAGCCTATGGTCATTTGTATGCTATGACAGGTAATGAGTGTTTATTTTCCGTTTCCCATAGTTGTTATAATTTATTATACACCCGAGTGAAAGAGAGAATCCCAAACACTTATGTGAGGTGCTAGAATATATTTTTCGTGCTTTTAATTACGAGGTTGATGACATCAAATAACGTCACTTTTGTAGCATTATTTATCTCATGTAATTAACCCATATTGTATAATTATTGCAAAGAATTGTCACTTAATCGTTTGTATTTGAGCATTGCAGTAATTATGGAGTACTTGGTGAAAGTTAACAAAAGGCGCGCATTCTGGAGCTTAAACGAAGATATTTTAAAGATTATTGTTCTGACATACCAATACGTCGTATCCATCAAGGAAGATACGGTGTATCCATGCCTGGACCTCACCAAAGACCACGAAGGAAACAAGATCAATACGTCGTATCTTGAGAAGACCTATACGTCGTATTCAAGATATAGAATGTGAATATTATGGAAGATATAAAACGTGGTCCCTACTTCATGAAACCCCCGATACGTCGTATCAAACCCTTTCGATACGTCGTATCGATGATATTTCAGACCCTATAAATAGAAAACTCAAAAACGAATTTTAAGTGTGCAAAATCATATTCTCGATACCCAAACCATAAAAGTCGATTTTCAAAGGAGAAAAAGAGCAGAAGAGGTCGAGCAACGTTATCAATTCCATAGGAGACAACGCATAATTCCATATACTCTTGTAATCATTTAGTTTTTGGTATCATTCGTTAACTCGATTAGTTTACATTGGCTAAATAATTGCTTTTGTTTTAATTATGACATTTAAAGGCTAATACCTTCAGGTATTAGCCATTGTTATGAAGATCTGAATGTTTGGTTTTGCTTATCTCGATTGCTTAATTTATCGTTGAATGCTTGTTTATGTTTATCAACATACTTGTTTACGTGCTTTTGTATGCGATCTATCATTAAACTGGATCTAGTGATACAGACCAAATAATCTAGATGTCGAGATGGCTCTCCATATATTATGATTTATAGCATCTAGACCATAGGCTCACATGATTAAACGACCTATCTGCTTGATTAGTGAGCTTAGTTGTACCGGCATGTGACCCTTGTGATCAACGAGTACGTTCTTAATTAATTGGTAAAGATTTAGTTAGTAGACTACTAGTGTGTGAATTGCCATTAAGCAGTAAGTGGGTAAAGTCTCTATGAGCTAGGATTTAACAAGATCACCATTGCTTTAATCCTTGAGATAGATTATTATCAGCAAATAAGGATGCTTTATGCGGATTCGTTTAATTGTGACAGAATTAACGTGTCTAGGTCTTAGGAAGAAGTAACGCCTAAGTCTTAAGAATGATATGCCGCCTTGAGATAAGTAATCATTGCACTAAATAAACAAACCAACGTTCTAATCGGATTAATAATGGCTAATATAGTTTTCTTATATTTGGCTTGACCGCTTTTTTTATCTTCTGTTAATTTGTTTGCGTGGGTTAAAGCGTCTTGAATTGGTTTTAGTCACCACCAAACTCGTGCCAGTCTCTTAGACTGAAAACCCCCCCTTATCCATTAGATTGGGATTAACTTAGATTTAGCATAGGTTTAGAATATATTAGAACTAACATAGATTAGATAAACCAAGATATCAATAAATTGAAAGTGTTTCTCGCTCTTAGTGATCGACACCCTACTTACCACGAAACTACCACAGATCGGGTACACTACCCATTAAAGTGTTGTTTTTTGTTTAGTCGGCAAAATATAAATTTAAAACTTGAATTATAAAATTATACACCACACAACGACACATCAGATGTCTAGAAGGTTGTGTTGTAAAATGCTTTTAAAGAGTAGGTTAAATGCCCCTAAAATTGCTATTGTCTAGGTAGAAAAGCCCATCTTCTTGAGGACAAGCAAATCCTCAAGTGTAGAGGTATTTGATGAGGTGTCATTTTATACACTATTTCAGGGTCATTTAACCCCTTAAATCATGCAAATATGCCCAGATTATGTGCTTAATCATTTGTTTTCAGGTTTTTAGCACTTGGATAACATTTGAAGGAAATACACATGACTTAGACTCATTTGGAAAAGAAACAGACAAGATTACGGACCTACACCAAATCTCTTAAAGAATCGTGCTCACAGAGTGTAGAGACGGCGTCGCAAGCATAAGTAGAGACGGCGTCGCAAGCATAAAGCGACGTCGTCGCGATCTTTCTAGTGACGGCGTCAGAGAATTGACGACGACGTCAGGATGTAACCGAATCAAATCTAAGGGTTTTAAGTGTGTAACTTTGTATAACTTTTAAGGGTAAAGATAGGTCGTTATTTATGATCCTATTGGTCTAGATG
>BQNB010066770.1:10070-34438 GCA_026074375.1 Tanacetum coccineum | reverse complement strand
GGGACAAAAGAAAGAAGATCCCTCTCAAGCACATCTCCAGCAGTATTGCTAACTCGAGCATCAAAATAAGAATCAACATTGCCATCACTAGCAATCTCGTCAGCACCAGCATCAGTATCCAAGGGCTGAGTACCAGGAGCCGGCACAGCCTCCTGAGCAGGAGAAGATGCATCCCCGTCAACACATGCATACAAAAAAAACATATAAGACAAAGACCTAGTGTAATTGGAAGCAAAAGTAAATGAAGAGACAAGCTTACCATGAGACGCGTGAGAACTGGCTCGGGTAGTCCTCCTTACATCCCCAGACAGCTCAGCATGAGCTTCGACTTCCTTATCTGGAAGAAGAATGGGAGGATAAGTCACATCTAGCCCAAGGCTCGGATCAAAAGTTCGAAGTGGGATAGCGTTTATATGCTCACCTTGGCCAACATCGTTGAGGTTCCTAACGTCTTTCACGGCAAACTCTAACCCATCACGCTGATCATTATCATCAAGAGTACCATCATCAGTCTGCTCGACCTCATCTCCAGCTACTAACCCACTAGAGCCTGCCCCATACACTTTCTGACTCAATCTGGTCCTTTTGGTTGTATTGGTAGATATCTCCAGCCCGATAGAGGTTTTTCGCTTGGCCGCGTGATCAGCCTTTGCGACTACATTGCGATCAGGTCGGGTAACGACAATCTCCTCTGGGGAAGCACGTGGGATAGCAGTACCTGCTGGAGCAGGCGGTGTGGTGTGATCAGCAACTCTACTCAAAATAGAAGTCCCTAGCTCATGTGGCTCCTCCCGTACCGTGGCCTTCTCCAAGGAAGGCATGCAAAGAAAGTCATGGATACTCATAGCTGTAAAAAAAAGAGGGGAGTGGAAGACTTCGTTAGGTATGGTAAGGAAAGCTATGCAACAACACTTAGTAAAATATAATGAACCCCCCTACCAGTGTTATCAGAACGTCTCAGCACGGGATCACACATCGGGTTACGCCAAACCCTACTAAGCCCAGATCGAACCAACACCCCCTCCGGGATGTCACGAAGCTTCACAATGTGAGCCTTTAGTCGGTCAACATGATCCTGATTAAAATCAGTAGGAATCTTATCTGTAATACATGAATCGGGATGTCTCCAAGGCATGTGGAATGGAATAGCCCTACGATCTATCAAGAAAAATTTCTCCTTCCACTGTTTTAACCCAGACTTAGTAACCTCCATGCACACAGGTGCAGAACCCCCACGTTTCGCAAAAGAAAACCAATCCCCCTGCTTAGAAAGTGTCTGAAATACCCGAAATAAAGTAACCGTAGGCTCTATGTTTAAACTCCGACGGAGAACCTCAAATGTAATCACCTTGCTCAAACCTAGAGGAACTAGCTGAGAAATATGCACCTTGAAATATTTCAATAACGCTAAGAAGAAAGGGGGAAAAGGAATCCTAACACCCGAAGAGTCAAAAATCCTAGAATATATACTTATGGCTGTATCCGCGGCTGGGAGAAGACTCATCCTAAAGTTAGAGTCAGGCAGGCGAGGCCTCAAGTCTAAAGGGATATCATAAGTGGCAATCAAAGTCTTAAGTTCGGCATCCTTCAAGTGGGAAACATATATATGCATATCTTTTTTAGCCATAAGGAAAATAAGGTAAAACTAAGTAATACCTCAAAAGATTGTTGGGAAAAATCGACCGAATCCCGTTTAGGTCTAGCCTCCGGACGAGCGCCCACGCCTCCGGACGAACCCCACCTCTGATCGAATTCCTACCAACAACCTCCGGATGAGACTCACTCCTCCGGACGAGCCAAAAGAACCACCACCGGACGAAACAACCTCCGGACGAAACCAATTCAACCTCCGGATGAAACCAATTCAACCTCCGGACGAATAAATTACCTCTGGACAAAACTTCAACCAAAATAACCACCCTCGAATACAACCCACTATGGACGAACCTAAACTCCGGACGAGCAGTTAGCTATCTCCGGATGAGACCCTCCGATCGAAATAAACAATCCCGAGTGAACCAAATCCAAACAACACCGGACGAAACAAACCCAAATCAACTCCGAACGAAACAACCACAAGCTGCTCCGGACGAGACAAATACAGGTCGCTCCGGACGAAACAAATATAAATCGCTCCGGACAAACTCACCTTCGAGCGAGACAAGTCAAAACCCTCCAAACAAATCCACACTCCTCCTGACGAGATTACTCCGGACGAGCTCTCACACCCCTGATAGGGCCCCCGGACGAACACTCAAGAAGAGAGAACAAGAAGCATCTTAATGAAGTAGGGAAATTTATTTAGAAGTGGTGTGGTAAAAATGAGTGGTATGGTTGGTACTTATAGTACCTTGGGAAAAAGCTAAGGTTAGGAGGCTTGGACCATGTTGGGCCGGAGAAGCCCATAGTATACGGGTTAGGTGGTACAGACACGTCCTGATAGATCCCGTAGCAACGGGCCAAAGTAATGACATTCTCGCTTCATTTTTGCGTGGAAAAAAAAGAGAAAAATTTCGATATATCCTACGACGGGGTAGCTTGGTCGACTGGACAAGTCTTCTCCTTTTTAAGTCTATCATCAACTATTTAACAATACGTTAATACTAGACTGGGGGACATGATGAGGTATGGTCTCCTCCAGATGCTTAGGGGGAGACAATCACTATTAACTCCTAATTTTCCTAAGGTAAACTACTCCATGTTAGAACGGTCCACTGGAATAGCTGGGGTGACGAAGGCCACCTTAGGTCCAGAGGTAATAACTAAGGAGTAGTAGCTCCCTAGGAGGTAAGTTAATAAGCTAGTCCCCTCAGGAGGTAAGGGCCAGCCAATCAGGAGTAGCTAGTCCCCTCAGAAGGCAAGGACCAGCCGGTCAGGAGCAGCTAGTCCCCTCAGGAGGCAAGGGCAAGCCAATCAGGAGTAGCTAGTCCCCTCAGAAGGCAAGGACCAGTCGGTCAGGAGCAGCTAGTCCCCTCAGGAGGCACGGGCCATCCAGTTAAGAATAACTAGTCTCCTCAGGAGGCAAGGAGCAGCACTGTCTCCATCGGAGCTAGTACATTGATGACTGACGTACGATGTACGAATATTGCAGACGTCTGGTCCACAACAAGTACTTGGAGCATGAAGACAACTTTGACCCCGAGGACAAAGTCTGATACATGCCAGCGACACGCTACCCCTAGAAGACAACTTGGACATACAAGACAAAGTCTGATGCATGCTAGCGACTGACGTGCTTCCTCTAGAAGACAACTTAGCTTCCACAATACTTGTGTCTTGGAGCTAAGCCCAGGTAGTATATAAAAAACTATTCACACACATGAAGAAGTTAAGTTTTCACACACACACTTCTCTTTACTCTCTCTCTCTCTCTAGTTTCTCTCACTTAAAGTTATACCAAGCATACACTTACTCTCACGCCGGAGCTTAGTCTCGGATTCAAAACCCGGGGCGAGCTAACGGTGTTCTTTCTTATTTCAGCCTAAGAGACGAATGAGTAGCTGCAGGACCTCCTAAGGATCCGGGCTGAAGAGCATCTACGAAAATTTGCTCGAACAAGTATTAAAGTTAGGGTGTGTTTGTTACCCTCCTTTTAATAAAAAGGAATTGAATGATAGGTGTGTTTATTTGTTTGGTTTAAAGATTTGGTTTTGTAATAGTATTTGATATGCACAGATGAGGGTTTTGATAAAAGTAGTGGGTTTTGAAAAAAAAAGTGGGCCACTTGTGTCTTTTATCATTTTTTTTTCTTGTTTTTTTCATGTAAATGTGGTACCCAACAATTTTATAATTTTTAATTAATATTAAAATAATATTATATTTCAATTTTCTAATCAATTCTATATCACAAAACAAACAACATTTTATACTATCATTTCTTTTCTCTCTCCTACTTTTCTTTCAAACCAATACCGAATCCAAATCCGATTCTAATCCTCTTGCATACCAAACGCACCCTTAACCTCATAAATTTAGCAATATTATAAGTTGCACGTGCCAAAAAAACATTTTTAAATACTAGACTACAAATTTCTTTATCCAAATAATATAGTAATATACATTGAAAATTGAAATCCTGAGAAAACCACAAATACATTGCAGTTTTAAGGGTTAATTGTAATTAAAAAGAAATTCATGTTTAGTTGTGTCTCAAATCTGGTACCTCAAAGAAAACCAAAACAAAGAATAATACCTCGTTTTGGCTGTTATTGTGTTATAGTTTTAAATAATACACGTAACTTGACATATATTCATTAAATACAAACAAAAATAAGATGCTTTTAAAAAGCGAATTGATTCATTTTTATAGCGACAACACATTGGTTGTATTAGAAATGTGTTGTTTAACAAATTATATACTAGTACTAGTTTTTGTAATATTCTGCATGTATAAGCAATTGCAAGTATAATTAGGATATCCTAAATGTTAACGTTTTAGCGATTTGTCTAGGATCTAATACCGAACATTTCTTGTAATCATCTCTTAACTTTGTTGAAATACTTTTTTAAATATTTGTTTGTTCATCCCAACACCAAATACAATATCCTTTAATTGTAAGCACAAAAAATTGTGGTTCTTACTTCTTACTAGTTAGGGATAGTTTGTTATTTTTCACGTATTTGAAAGTGATTTTTGGTTTTTATATGTGAATGTTAACATGAAGCATATATTGTAGGAAACATGTAACACTTTTATTAATAAAATCGAATTATAATAACTAAATTAAATTAACAGAAAATTAAATGCAGAAAATTAAATAACAGACAGAAAGGGGTAGAAGCAGAAGACAAACTCTATGAACGTTAAATAAATAAAGCAGTAAACGGTCGTGGAACGAGGCTCGTGTTTAACACGATTCCCTAAAAACAGATTCGTCGTCTATTTCCCAAGCACACGTGCCGGAATGAAGGTAAAAAACCAACGGTGACGTCTTGTGGTTTAAGTTAGTTAAGATAAAACCAACGGACGGTGGGGATGGATTGGAAATGAATAAAGTTAGTTAGTTTGATCTACACGGCACGCACTGGAGATGACGACATTGTGAACATTATTACATTTCTAATCTAATCTGCATCTACAACTTCCTTTTTATTATTATTATTATAATTCTTCTTAAATAGATGATGGATGGTTAGTTATTTGTGTATTGAAGAAAAAAAAAATGGAAAGAATACCTGTCGATTTGTGTATCAAAATATTATCTGCATTGGATCATCACGACCTCGTTGCTGCCCACCAAGGTATCATCTATCTTCTTTTTTCATTCCAATTGTTTTTTACTGGTCCGAATTGTGCACATATAGAATTGCCATTAATTTCGCAACAATATGATGTTTATATTCATTCATTTTGATTCAAATCAAAGTCATATATCCTCCTCTTCTAAGCTTAGGTGTCTCTAGTGTGCAGGAAGTGGAAACTCTTGGCTTCTGACAATGTTCTTTGGTCTAACCTTTTTACTCAACGATGGGGTATAGACCGCGCCATCTTCTACGCACCCACTGATTCAAAATCATGGAAAGATGTATACGCTGTTCAAGATCGCTGTGATCGTCTTGGATTGTAAGTCATTTATCCTGTTTACTAGCCACCAACAATATGTTGAAACTTGAAATGGTTTTTTGTGTGCAGGGGACTCAAGATTGTAAGGGAAGGCGATGACTATTTTCTCATCCATCAAGGAGAAATCCAAAGGCATTTGGGTTCAAGAACTCTGCAGCTCGGAACAGAGGACGTTTCGTCAAGCTCGAATGCAGGGTATACAGGTGATGAGATTATGAGTAGAAACAACCGTCAGATGGGGATTCTTGACAGAATCTTGTTCTTCATTGGGGACTTGGAAACTGCTTCTGCACCTGCAAAGCGAGGTCGTCTATTGTAATTATGTATTTACTCTTCTTATTTGTATGTTGCCATGTAATTGTTGATCATATATCATGTCAGAAAATAAGATCCAACTGTACATGCTCCTATTCCTGTTTGATCACATATGTAATTTATTGTTTGTCTTTCTTCTATAATTGTGACATACAAAATTATTGTATGACTGGTGATTGTTGTTTCTATGTTAATCATGCATTCACCATTCTTCAATGATGCAACTGTTCTGCTGCAAGCTATAGTGCTCAAGTTTGATGTTGCAACTGGGTTTAGTTGCAATCTTAGTACGTGGTTCAGTATTTTGCTGGTTCAAAGTGTTTCATAGTTTGTGGCAGCTCTAGTTCAGATGTTTGATTGGCGGGGTTTTAAGTGCTCAAGCTAGTAACTTTGTACAGGCATCTTGCCCCATGTTTGTATTTTCAATCTAAATCTTCTTTAAGATCAAAGGATGTTTAATCCATATACTGATATACATAACTTTACTGCGTAGAGGGTCGTTTGGGTCTTTAGAATTGACTAGCTGGAGCATGGAGCTAACGACCAACTGCATGGATTGTTTATGTTACAATCCAGGATCAACTTGATAAACAGGATACTAAACTGGGTATAATATAACAATTCCATGTATCTATACTGTAGGCATAGTAGTAAGACTTCACATGTTATAAAGAATCATAATATGTATTGTGCACACTTAAAATCACAGTAAAGACCAAAGTTATTGGACAAGAATAGTCTCAAACAATTACTTTATCTGAGACCTCTACAAAAGGAAAATAGGCAAAAAGTATACATCATAAAAATAAGTCGGGTGCCAAGACACCAAGTAGGCTACTTTAACCTAATTTTTCCTCGTCTCTCTGTAGCCATGCGAATGGGCTCCTTATAGTCATGTGTCAATAAAACTAACTTCAACAAATGTGTTCCTTGTATGATACTTCTGAAAAATCTATAGTAATCCTAGTCGTCAATTAGCGGCGCAGTCTCAACATCTCTCTCTTTCATTGGTGTCCATTCATTCGACTCTGGAGTTAGTGACATAACCAGAAATGTATGCATTAGAACACATACAAGAGTCCACAAAAAATCTTTAAACACGATAACTGATTGTCAAAACTGCTGTATCTTGGCGTGCATAAGCCTTAATCATATATAAGTAAGGTTTTGTAAAGATAATAGAGTTAACTACTTACTTGACTTGTCTGTAATGACCATTAATCGTCTCTGCAGCACCGAAGCCACAAAAAGGAATATGGAGCACATTCCAAACATGATTGTTATAGGGAATGCATTCACCTTTAAACACACAACCAAAAACTTATTAGGCATTAAAAGCTGTAGGAAAGAGCACGATAAAGAAGAAAATTCAAGTCCAAGAAAGCATACATTATAGAGGACGATGCAGACGAATATATTCAAAGGAATGCGGAAGAAGTTCATGATTGTGCTTCTGGCCTCCTCAGGTATGTATTGTGACCTCATCTTCATGATGGATGGCCAAAAGATTCCAACACAACCCTCAAAGGCACAAAATCCAAGAAGCTGAATACTGCTACCGAATGAGATGCCTCCATCTTTCACCTCAGAAGGAGTTACGAAGAACTGTCACCATATCAAGCTAAGTTATAAAATTGAACATATGGGCATATATGCGTTTAAGAGACGTGAAAGGTGTAAATGCTGGCATACGTTTGTCACTATAGGAAGCAAAAGCGATGCTGCAGAAACCAAAAACACAATCTGCATGTAGCTCTCAACTCTAGGTGTTGATCTGGCCATCAATCTAGATGCAAATGAACTTCCCAACATTGAAGCCAACATGAATGTGGCAAAAATGAAACCATGTGGAATCTCCTCATCATTTGGACTCAAGGCAGGAGTCCATAAGAAAACAAAGGTGTACATTGACCCTTCAAACAATGACTGTATAGCTCCTAGTAATGCAATTTTTTCATCTGATACAGAAAGTACAACAATTATGGCCCAAGCAGATAGAGTTAAGAACTTTATGCACTTCGAATAACTCAGGAGAGTTCCAGAAAAGAAATATCTACCTGAAGCAATGGCAACAGCAGCACCCTTAAACTGGGAAAGCAAGTCCTTGTTATCTGAAGGGTCTCCGTAGTTCTCACCCCATGAGGATAGTATAATGGTCATCCCAATTGCAAGAATACATGCTGCAGCATCAAAGGGTGCCACAGGCCCTAGACTTACAATGTCAACTAAAAAGTTTCCAAACAACCCCGAGATAATTGCAATCAGCCCATTACCAAGGAATATAGCCTTGGAAAAAGTTAAAGAGAGCCACTGTTGTTCAAAACCCCTCTGCACGGAGAAAAAATGAAATATAATGTTTAGCTTCTGAGATATTGGTTTCCTCAAAGCTAAGTGTGGCAAAGTATTTAATCGAAAAAAGATGTTCAAAAAACAAGAAATTGGCTATGGTGCTACGTGAGAAAGCAACAATAGACCTCCTAAATATTAATTTTCTAAGTGGTTATCTATGTTCTTCAATTTTGCATCTCTATCAAAGAATCTACAAGTAATAGGATGTGTGTGTTCAATGTTGCTGTCGGCACTCTTATTATTATGAGCAAACATGCCTGATATTGATCCAAACTTAAATGAGCATTATCATTCTAGTGCACGAAGAAGCTTACCAAATACTACAACAGTTTCACGATTACGCGGTTATGTCAATTAAACGAGCATACATGTATAACTAAGAAGCCCTAACACCATGAAGCCAAGATAAGATGGATACTTTTGACTAGTTACATTTGCAATAAAACGTTACCTTGTTGTGTTCAGCAACAAGCCACGACTCAAAAGCTGAAAAGAGGAGAGAAGTAGCAACGCCACCCAAAATACGGCCCAAGAGCAGAACCTTGTAGTGAGGAGAATGCTTAGTCATGCAACTGAGGATGTAAGTAATGCAGTAAGTGATACAAGCCCGCTTGCGTCCCCTGAAGTGAAGAAAATTATTATTAACACAATTGAAAAGTAACAACGAGTAATTAAAACTGAAAGCTTGCTTACTGTTTATCGGCGAGAGAACCAACGATAGTGCCAAAGAGCATGGAAGATCCAAAGCCAGCAATGAAAAGCTGACCGATATCACCTTTGCCGTATCCATAAGTGGTGTAAAGGTAGTAAACATACGGACCCTGCAACCAATCCCCGGCTATTGATTTATAGCCAAAGAAACAATCATCAGATCTAAACAAGTAAACCCAGTAAGGAATTCTATAAAAGAAAAGAGTCAAGTTGCTAGTTAGGAAAATTGTCCTGGTTTAAAATAAAAAAAAGGGATCTAAAAAGATCTGGCATTTAGTCGAACAGATAGTGAGCAAAATGTAAAAAGATTACTAACCCATCATGAGAGAGTAAACAACGAGATAATTGTTTTTGAAGGAAGAGAAAGCTTGAGAAGTAGTAATCCGATCTTTGTTGTTTTTACTCAACTCCAAAACTGCAACAATTATTCCTAAACCCCCAAACACCATCCAATAAAACATCTCCATTCGAATTTCTTCTTTTTACAACTAATTATATGATCACACTAGTAATAACAGACACAGGGATCTTGTCTCTGTGTGTGTTTTTGAGTGTGTGACAGGATCAACGCGGCTTCCTCACATCACCAATGGAAGATGATGATGTTGGTTTTATTTATGGCTTCTCTACATTTTCAATGCTTCCCCTACACTTTTACTTTTTACTTACTTCACCCCGTTTGTTTTTTTTGACTTTGTTATAAGGCCGAGCAAAACTGACTGAAAACCGAACCTAACAAAAAACCAACTCGAACCGGTTTACCGAAACCCAACCGACCATATTCATTTCGGGTTTTGGTTTTATATATTTACACTTTTCGCGGTACAACATGGTTTAGCTCGGTTCGGTTCTAACCAAAACCGAGAAAAACAAACTTAAACCGAACGGACTGGGACAAAACCGAACCGAACAGAGTCGGTTTGGTTCGGTTCTCTGTACAAAATTGGTTTTCGGTACAAGTGGTCTTTCTTCTTTTTCCCAAAGTTCACCAAGATATACAAAGTTTGTAAACCTTTGACAAGTGTCCAAATATCAAAGGGACGAACAACGCTCAACACAAAACGTGTAAAACACATGCGGGCAACGACACATATAAAAAATGTCAACAAATAAGACAAAGCGGTGTGTTGACAACTGACAACACAAACCAAAAAGGAATTCAAAACTTAAATGATGAAGATGTTGAAATGACAGGGAGAGAGATTGTTTACGGCTACAAAACAACTACGACAGAACCACAGGTTGGACTTGCATTTAATACATAACAGCCTTGTGTATAGAGTATTATTCAAAGTACTCGACCCTTGCATCTCTGAAGCCTGGAAAGACGTGCTATCTATACCTTAGAAGGCATGTGTATTTGCGATTATTTAATTGTTTCAATTATTCGCATGGATATTTTGTGTTTCAAAAGCCCCTTTTAGTTAGAAGCACAAGTCCTTTACCATATCTCACAAAGATCACTATATTAATGAGCTGAGAGACTTGATAGTGTATAGGAGTTTCAGCGCAAAAGGCTGAAGCCCATACGCTCATAAAAGGCTTACAAACCCACAAAGGTAAACAGTTCGCCTAAAATAGTTTGCTTGTAATCAGATCTCAAAGCTAATCAATCAGGCCCTCACGGGCAACAAAGCCTAGATACTATTAGGCAAATGTTAAGATTGTGATCATATCCCAAAAGTTGTCATGACATGTAACACTTGTCACGGCCTCATTGGCATAAAAGTAGTGTCGCGAACCTTAATATGATATATCTAGACATTCCATGTATCTGGTTAACCAATGATGATAAGCCATGTGTCACTCATCTTTTTCTTCCATTAGATGCCCACCACTTGAACCATCATGGATCGTTGGATTGCGTTTACTGGTGGCCCATAACCCTAAATGCATCCCTATAAATACTTGTTCATTTCCTCAAAATGGACCAAGTTAACTTAGCCAATTCTACGCAACTTGTGTAACGCTTATCCACATTTACACACACAACACATGCACCGACGTATATGAGAATTACCTCGGCTCTAAATCCTTGATCTTATCTCAGGGTCTTTATCGAACGTGAGAAACCGAACATACGATCATCATCCAACCCAAATTACGTTTTACATACCATACGTAAATAACCACCGTAAAAAACTATCACCAAACGTTGCACCCGTTTGTATTTATACGTCGGTAGTGTTGTTTTATGCGAGTAACATGCTAGTATAGTCGTATAATTTAAAATTTGTACATTACACAATTTTTGAGACTACACCGCCGCTATTGTATTTCGACCATTTACAACTAGCAACTTTAGTAAGTTATTACATCTAGGTTGACAATATAATATACAAGAACACTATAGTATATGTTAGGGGTTGTTTCATTTTGACTTAATATTCTGAATGGTAACAAAATTGGATGAAAACTAAAAAATTTGATGTTTCTTTTTTACTTATTATAAACATAATGTCTGCATGTGAATGTTAGATGATAAATTCGTATGGCCCAAGCCCGTTTGTGGGTGTAAGGCCTATTAGGGTTTTATGTACTCAGTCCTATAAATGTTCTTATCAATAAACATAATACGATGTGGGGTTTTCATCCTTCTACATGGTATCAGCTTAAATATCGATCCTAAACCCTAAATACTTCAATTAATCGTTCCAAAAACAAACCTTATCGTAAATATACTTGTGATCTGTCATAGTCAAACTCGCCGATGATCCGAGGGATCCCAAACATACTTTTTTGTTTATCCTTATTGGGTGCACCTAAAAATAAAATCTATGTTTCGCTTCCGCAACATACCCGCGCGTGCTATACCAACATCGTTTCCATTTATTATTCCGTCACCTGATTCGTGCAAGGTCACGGTCGTGCAAGGTCACGGTCGTGCAAGGTCACGGTCGTGCAAGGTCACGGTCATGCAAGGTTACGTTTTGTTTACCTTTGTTTTTGTTTGCTGCAAATAACACCCGATACAACCAACTCGGCATCACACTTTGGCCCTTATCAAAAACACGTAAATCCTTCTTGAGCTCTTCCTCGGCATCAGTGTCTTTCATCTTGCTTGCCATCAAGTTAAGAAACTCAGGGAAATCAATAGTATCGTTGCCATCGGCATCGACTTCGTTGCGCATATCTTGAAGTTCAGCCTCTGTTGTGTTTTATCCTAGAGGTACCAGAAAGGTGATGATTGATTGCTTAAAGGAATGGGACTGTGAAAGAGAATATATTGGATATGTTATGTGCTTTATTAGTGGGGATAGTAGGTACATTTTATATGCATATATAGGTATGGTATTAGTGGGTATTCTGAATGGTAACAAAATTGGATGAAAACTAAAAAATTTGATGTTTCTTTTTTACTTATTATAAACATAATGTCTGCATGTGAATGTTAGATGATAAATTCGTATGGCCCAAGCCCGTTTGTGGGTGTAAGCCTCTAAGGGTTTTATGTACTCAATCCTATAAATGTTCTTATCAATAAACATAATACGATGCGGGTTCTATCCTTCTATAGTGAAAGAGAGTAAAAAATGAAGGCTTCCCCATCCAAAAAACATTATTTCCTTACAATTTCAATTATATCCCATTTTCATTTCATTGTCTTTTAATCTTTAAACCAATAACACAAACCTCATCTCTACTTGGGTCTCTTCTATTCACGGATCACATTGTCGGCACCACCGCCGCTCGTCCATTATCACACCTCCACTTCCCTGACCATAACGTTATTCGTGACCATAAATTTAGGTGATATATGTTTTGTTACTAGGTTTATTTCAATCAAAACAACAAACAACAAACAACTCTTCTCATGATTCTTGAACTTCTTCTTCAATCATAAATTTCGTTTGCATTTATACAAGATATACATTTTCAAATAGGACAAATATTTTCAAACAAGGCAGTCCAAACAGGATATAAAAAAACCCTTACATTTAAATCAATAAAAATAAAGGGAAATGATGCCTGCTGCACTAAGCAGACAACTTGCTTGCTTTCTTTTGCTTTTTAGCAGCCACCTGATCCACTGTTTAACTTCAGGGACGAACACATTTTTTCATCTAAATGCAAAGGAAAACAAACAAGTTACCTCCTTTGTGCAGCATGCATCATTTTCCCTAAAAATAAAGTCACCTTATATGTGTGCTCACCATCCCATTCACGAAATAATAAACTAAATTAAGAGAATATAAGTATAACATAATCTTAATCATAATATTATAAATTATAATTATAATCACATCGTTGATTTTCGTTCACGCCAATTATTTATTTACTTTTTATACTTCAGAAAATAATTAGAACATATCTTAAGAGCACTATAAATTGTATGATTTAGATGATTTGCACACACAGAATTTATAATTTGGAATAAATGGTGGAGAGGATGTTTACATCGATTCATACATAGAAATTGATCAATTACATTCGCAACAAAATCTCTTAACATAAAAGGTACGTGCAACAGTAAATAGATTAAAAAAAGCCTTTTTACTTGTTTAGTATGATTTCTCAACACTTGAGAATCACGTAGTTTGACTAAGGCTTGTATCCACCTTTTCAGTTTTACCATATCAAAAACATTATCGTTAAAGTGGATGCGTACCGAATTCGGGTAGTAAATCACAAAGAAAATAATCAAAGTCAAGCCTCGGCCGTCCCACTAGCCAAACCAACAAAAATTACAGTGCAAGGATCAATGCAAGTTACATAAGTCTTATACACGTCGTTACATAGCTTTCGTCGCATAACATTCTTATAACACAAACATTAGAAAATACATTCTTCAGCTATAACATGTTATAGCCGTACTCTAATGACTAGTCAAAGAATACATGTATAAGTCATGAGACAAGATGAGTAAAACATGAAAGTCTTTGGTCAAAATGATAGGAGGTATGACTAGGTTTAATGGCAAGTGATGTACAAAAGACCAAGTTGAGATTTTTGTGATGTTTCTTGATGTGTAAACACCAAATCCGGTTTATGCATGTATATATGTAAGATATTTTGTTATTTTTAGGTATTGGGTATAAATGTGGGTATTTGTTGAAGCGTAGAAAAGTTTTGGTGCTTCCGGGTATGCTTACATGTATTTAATTGCGAAACGTAAACGTTTTACGCAACCAATAAAAATAAAATATAAAAAGTTGATTATTACTTTCGTAAAAATAATATATTGCTTGCTTGACGAAAACTTTAATTTGCTTGGTGTCCATTTACGTTAATTGTTGATTTTTAGTTTACGCGATTTTAATATAGAATAAGAATTAAAAGTAAACGCGTACGAAAAAATTTTTAGTAAAATAGATGACGTCATAAATGACCTGAAAATACGAAATGTTACAGTTAATATGATGTTGCGGGAAAGCTACGGAAACCCAAACAAACGAATTCTCTAAGCGGGTAGGGAATTGCGGAGTGAGTTAGGTTAGTAATTTTTATCGTCGCCGCTATGCGCGGGTATCCAACTAGTACTTATAAAGCATTTATAATGTGGGACCTATTAAAAATTAAGATAAGGAGATACAATCTTGACCATCCATCTCATTTTAGGGAATCACATCATAAAGTGACATGTGTCACATTTTGATTAAAAATTCATCTTTATTTTCAAATTGAAATATTTTTTTATCAATTTAATTTTATTAAGATCTGATTTCATCATATTTTTTAAAATTTTGTGCTCTTTAATTCAACATCCATTTTGATATATTTTTATAATTTTTTTGTTTTTACATTTTTAGTGGGTTTATTTTATGTTGATTATATTTTTTACAACTTTAACCTTAATTAAATATAAACTTGATACTGTAAAACTATATATTTTCGAAGAGAGTGTTGTCTTTTTACATGCGAGAATGATGATGTTAATATGATGTTGCGGGAAAGCTACGGAAAACCCAAACGAACACATACAACGAACACATACATTCAAAGTGTTGTGAAACGAAATTACTAAGTGGGTAAGAAATTGCGTAAAAAGTTACGTTAATAAAGTTTCTATTGCCGCCGCTATGCGCGGGTAACTAACTAGTCAACAAAATAGAAATAAATTACATAATATCAAAAATACAAAATGCAAAAACTAAACAATCATATTTAAAAGAAAACAAGTCACACAAAGGACTAAACATGTAAAAAAAATATAAGAGTCAAAATTAAAAAGAAAAAAAAGAAATCTTCGTCTTCATTCTAATACGTCGATTTTTATTGTATTTTTTATTTTTCCTTAAAAATGTATAATAATGCTTAAAAATATTTTGAATAAATATGTAAATATGCAAGTTTTGATGAGTATATACGAAAATACAAAATGAAAAGTTGAAAACACTCAACACAAAGCCCAAAATTGATACACAAAACACACTATGTAACTACACACGCACCATCCGATGCACTTGACGGCGTTATAAGCGCTAAAAACGCACTATAAGAGTGATAGGTGCCGTTGAGTTATCCGTCAAGTTATAAGCGCGTCATGTAAACTTTTATCACACAAAAACTCAAAAACACCATCTCAGCTATAACATGTTATAGGAACACGTGGATCCCAGTTTTACAAAAAAAACCTCAGCCACTCAACTTTTACACTAAAAGAATAAGAAAAGAAGGAAAAACCGGATAACATATGTTACCAACATAACGAATAACTTATAACATACCTATAACACAATCAACCAGGGTTTTAAAAGGCGCGAGACGCGGTGTCTACGTTACGAAATAGACCAAGGTGTCGACTCTAGGCGTGACGTGAGTTGAGGCGGGCAAAGGCGCAACGAATTTTTTTGAAGTGTTTAAAAGATTTTTAAAATTTTGAAATTTGAACTTTGGATTTACTAATATTTTGGATTGATGCTTGAATTTAATAATATTTACCATGCATATAATTATAAAATATGATATGAATTTATAAATCTATAAATGTCTTTTGTCGCCTTAAGTCACGTCATGTCGCGACACCTCACGCTAAAGTTTGAGGCTTAACTATGCCGCTACATCACGCCTTATGCTATTTATAACATTGCACAACGTGCTCTTAAAATAGGTGTGGACCCCCACAATACAAAAGCCGGGGCAGCTTCTAGAAGATGTACTCTACTACGTGTGAGAAAAGAGGGCCATTTATAAGGCTAATTGATTCGGCCACTTAAGACCATGTTCAAAAACCAAAAAGACATAAGAAATGAAACAAAGGTTGATTAACTATAATGCAACATCAAAAAAAAAAAACCCACCACCACATGCTGGTCGGGTCATGAATTTGTAGCTTGTCTGGACAAATAAGAAACCTAAACAATATGCAGCTAACAAATACTATAATAAGAATACCATGTGATGACCAACTTGAAAAAAAAGCATCACTTATAAGTTATAAGTTTGGACAAAAGCTATAAATGAGTAACTTATTTTTTTCTTTTGTGCTATTATGAGTAACCTACTTCAGAAAGTATCAACATGAATAACTTACTTTCAAAAAGTCACCAAAATGTGTAACCATTGTTTTTCTTATACACTTCAGCTGCCACCTAGGATGCCATGTGTACAGCCAAAGTCAAAGTCAACTTTTTCTTTTCTTAATTTTTTTTATTTTTTTAATTTTTTTGTTATACTTTGTTTTATGTTTTTTTTTTAAAAATAAACTAAAAAATTTTTAAAAAAATTTAAAAGTAAAAGTCAACTTTTTTTTAAAAAAATTTAAAAATTATTTTTTTGTACCGTCAAAGTAAAAGTCAACTTTTTTTTAAAAAAAATTTTAAAATTTATTTTTGTACAGTCAAAGTAAAAGTCAACTTTAAAAAAAAAATTAATTATATTTTGTTTTTTTAAAATTATACTTTGTTTTATAACAAAAAAAAAATTAAAAAACATAAAACAAAGTATAACAAAAAAAGTTTACATTTTTAAAATTTTTTTATTTAAAAAAAAACATAAAACAAAGTATAACAAAAAAATTAAAAATATTTTTTTTAAAAGAAACAGAAAAAGAAGTTGACTTTGACTTTGGCTGTACACATGGCATCCTAGGTGACAGCTGAAGTGTATAAAAAGAACAATGGTTACACATTTTAGTGACTTTTTAAAAGTAAGTTACTCATATTGATACTTTTTGATGTATATTACTTATAGTAGAACAAAACAAAAAGTAAGTTACTCATTTATAGCTTTTGTACTGTGTTACATAACTTTTGCTTGCCTATCTTATACAACTGAAAAGTTGGCATGCAAAAGTTTTGGTATCATGCAAGACTCAATCAACGAGTATTTTTCCATTCTAGACACTAAATGACATCATTGCTTTCGTCTGTATCATTTTACGGAAACATGTAGAATTAAATCAGGAAGAGGTTCTGCAGCCCGGTATATTGTGATTGGATTAGAATCCTCTAAAGTTGAGTCAAACATGACACATCATGTTCACCAATCACAAATTAGTTAATTGTATAAAACTTTTTCTTTTAATAAAAATCATGGGCCCACTTATTTATTTTCACTCACAATAAACTTAACATGATCAATCATGTTTGACCATAACTTTAGAGGATCATTTTCTATTGTGATTTCCTGCTGCTTGAAGTACCGCCGATCTTCTTCATCAACAAGGACCAAATTCAAGAAATACTTCACACTGAACTTCTTGTTGATATTGTGGTGTGTAGGTCTCAGTTCATATGGGGTCAGGAACGGCCTAATTGGAATCGACTCCCCTGCCAATAGCATTGCATATCAGCAAGTCAAAGTTAATTACGTAAGAATTAAAGAAAAAGTTATTTGACACAAATCGACCTAGGGGCATGGGCGGAGACAGAGGGGGTACAAGGGGCAGGTGCCCCTAGTGAAAAAAATTGTAGTGTAAAATTTCGAAAATATTCGGAGTTTTTGGTAATTTGCCCCCCTAAGAATCATTTTGTAGTGTAGTTTTAAAAAATATCAAAGTGTGCCCCCTCGTGTCAAACTTTCTGGCTCCGCCCCTGCCTAGGGGTGAGCGAAAACCACATCGCAAACTGCAAAACCACAAAAACCGCAAATAATCGCATCACACAAAACCGCACCACGGCAAAAACCGGTGGATCGGTTTTACGAAAAAAGAAAAACCACAAAATGCGGTGTGGTTGCGGTTTTACCCGTAAAGCCGAACCACAAAATCCGCACCGCGCCGCACATTAATTTTATAAAACCAAAAAAGTGACACATTGATTATTTAATGTGTGTTATAAGGTTTCTAGTGCATATTATCAATAATAATAAAGTGTATGTGGTTTTACATTAATAAATGCATCTAAAAACCTGCAAAAAACCCGAAAACCGAAACGGGCAAAAATCGCAGCAGATGTTGCGAGATTCACACTTTTTAAAAACCGCAATTACGGATTGCGGTGTGCGGTTTTTCCAAAATCCGCACGATCACACCATGTCTCACCCCCTAAATCGCCCCATAAAAGTACTCATTTGGACCATTACAATACCTGGCCGAATTTTTTGCCACCTCTAATACATTAATATACCAACAATTTGAAGGATAGCAACACCATAAGGTGATCGTCCCTCATATCAATTGTCATATGAAGGATATAATGCATTGATGGGTCAGCCCATCAACTCAACCCGCCTGCCCCGCCTATTTTTCCACGTCAACAGAATAAGGTTGCTTATACAAGGTGACAGGATCACAGGAGAACATGATAATATGCAACATCCAAAGAATGTAAAAATAACTTCAATTGTTTCATTAAGCATTACCTCTGACAGGAGCACCATCCATCAACTCAAATTTAGCTAGCGTCTCGGTCGCCACATGAGTGTTAGCCCCAAAACCAGTTGATTATCGTCGTCTGAGCTCAAGATCCGTATTCTTTAACTTTATTCTAACAAAAAGGAAATAACGTTCACATTGTGTATTCAACTTACCATTGCCACACCGCCTCAGCACACTAAATAAGAAAAATAAAAGCGAGTGTATTGACATGTTGTTAATTTGTTTGTGTACTTGAACAAAGTCCAAACGGAGATAGCAAGAAGGTTTTTTATGACAGACAGCAGGAGAGTTTGTTAAATCTGAGTGTTATAACTGCATCGCTCATTTGCTACTAGTGATTTACAAGCTAAGGAGACTCTAAATTCTAAATGTACACAAACCATGATATTAATTACTTCAATACTTGTCATTGTAAAAATTACTTCTCTAATGTAAATCTTTCTATTCCACCAGGTAAAGAATGATGGCCAGAGATAAACTCTCGTCTCACTTGATATGTAACACACTTTTGAATCTAGTCATGTCTTCATATATGTAAACGACCACTATATGAACAAAATTCGACTAATATCTGGCGACCCGGCTATATGCGGTTATATCCGAACGAGTATATCCGGCCTTGACCGGGCCAGACCCGGCTTTATCCTGCCAAAACTCGGACGGCCAGACCCAGCTTTATCCGGCCAAGACCCGGCTTTATCCGGCCAAAACCCGGCCGGAACCGGCCATTCCGGCCAAAACCCGGCTATATCCTGATAAGACCCGGCCACACCCGGCTTTATCAGGCCAAAACCCGGTCGGACCCGGCCAGACCCAGTTATTTCCGGGAAAGACCCGGTTAAATCGGGTATAGATGGAATTGGCCCTAAAAAGTATGATAGTAATTCAAATTCATGTAAAAACATATTTCTATGCATCTATTTTGAGCTGAAACTGCAAAAAAATCCAAGAAATGTACGTTGCTTGTAAGAATTAAACTTGGGTATCCAAACACTGGACAAAGATGACAATTTTGATATTGTATTCATTTAATCTTATAAGTAGTATATTTCACCAGGACAACAGTACCCAAACTTGCCGAAAAAGGGTATGAGGATGTACTGATGTAGTATGTAGACATATCCAACGGTAAAGTACTCGAGGGTAAAAGGATAGCTTTCAGAAAAAACTCCAGCATTTAATCTTATATGTTTAACTACTGTTTTTGTTACCATTGTTATGCTACAAGTTGAGAATATAGTCGCTCATGTAAACTGTGTTTATTGAATGAGTATAATTAGTACAATACAATGTATATATATACTACACATCGGACCTAATCATGAGCACAGGCCTTTGGGCCATACAAACACGTCTGCTAACATCCCCCCGCAGTTTGAGCGGGAGAGGAACGAACACTCAAGCTGGAGCGAAACTCATCAAACAAAACCGTAGGTAAGCCTTTGGTGAAGATATCTGCATACTGATAACGAGAAGGTACATGAAGTACTCGGATATGACCAGCGGCAACCAAGTCACGAACAAAGTGAATATCAATCTCAATATGCTTCGTGCGTTGATGTTGCACGGGATTAGAAGAGAGATAAACGGCACTTACATTGTCACAATAAACAAGTGTAGCGGTAGACAATGGTGTATGAAGCTCTCGTAAAAGATTACGTAACCAACAAGTTTCAGCAACGGCATTAGCAACACCCCGATACTCAGCTTCAGCACTGGAGCGAGAAAGGGTAACTTGCCTCTTTGAAGACCACGAAAGTAGATTGTTGCCAAGAAAAACACAATAACCGGAGGTAGACCGACGTGTAGTGGGGCACCCAGCCCAATCTGCATCAGAATAAGCAACCAAAGAAGATGTGGTGGACGAAAATAGCTGTAATCCATAGGGCATAGTACCACGAATATACCGCAAGATCCGCTTGAGAGCAGAGAAATGAGGCTCTCGAGGATCATGCATGTAGAGACAAACCTGCTGCACAGCATAAGATATATCAGGCCGAGTGAAAGTCAAATACTGAAGGGCCCCAGCAAGACTGCGATATAAGGTAGGATCAGACACAGGATCACCATCAGCAGAAAGCTTAGAATCCGTGTCAACTGGAGTACGACAAGGATTACAAGTGAGCATGCCAGCACGCTCAAGTAGCTCAGAAGCATACTTCTGTTGAGAGAGAAACATCCCCGAAGTATTGCGAGTCACAGAAATACCCAAAAAATAATTCAGCGGACCCAAATCAGTCATAGAGAACTCGGCATGTAAAGTGGCAATAATACTCTGAAGAAAAGCTGTAGAAGAAGCAGTCAATATAATGTCATCAACATACAAAAGCAAGTAAGCTGTATCGGACCCCCGCCTGTAAATAAAAAGTGATGTGTCACATCTGCTATGAATAAAACCAACTCGAGCAGCATATGCTGCAAATCTCTGAAACCATGCCCGAGGGGCTTGCTTAAGCCCATATAGAGATCGCTGTAAAAGACAAACATGATCAGGATGTTGTGAATCCCGAAACCCAGGAGGCTGCTGCATGTAAACAGTCTCGGATAATGAACCATATAAAAAAGCATTCTTGACATCAAGCTGATGAACAGACCAATGTTGAGAAAGAGCAAGGCTAAGTACCGTACGAATAGTGGCCGGTTTAACAACCGGGCTAAAAGTCTCATCAACATCAATACCTGTAAGCTGAGTGCTGCCATTCGCAACAAGGCGAGCCTTGTAACGATTAAGAGTGCCATCAGCATTATATTTATGCCGAAAAAGCCATAAGGAACGAACAATGTTCGCGTCTGATGGCCGTGGCACAAGAATCCAAGTATTATTTTTAATTAAAGCATTATATTCATCAAGCATAGCACGATACCAATGCTGGTCTTGAAAAGCATGGTTGTAGGACTTTGGAATAGGGGAAATAGTTGACACAGATAAAGTATATCGTTGAGTAGGACGATTAGTACCAACACGGTAACGAGTGACCATGGAGTGAGTCAAAGCGGGATTGCGGTTGGGTTGAGTGGTAGCGGGTGAGGGAACCGGGGGAGGAGTGGGTGGTATACTGTTTGTGGGTGGAAGATTAGTCGTGGGTGTTGGGTTAGTAGGGGCGGAAAGAGTGGGCTGTAAAGTGGAGTGATTAGTGGGCTGATTGGTTGGCGGGTCAGTGGAAGTGGGCTGTGGTGAGGGAGATGTGGGTTGTCGAGTTGCAGCAACTAGGGAAGACCCAACAGTGGGCATATTATGGAGCATATGTTTTTGTATTAAATTAGGATCGGTGTCAAGGAAATTATATGGTGGTGAGGCATCGGGAGTCATAGATCCATACGGAAAAACTGTCTCATCAAAAGTCACGTGACGAGATAGAATGATTTTATCCGTGTTTAAGTCAAGACACCGATACCCACGGTGATTGGTGGGGTAGCCAAGAAAAATCGAGGGAGTAGGTAAAGTGCTATGGCCCGTGTTGGTGACTGGAATGGATTTCCCGTCACCAACAAGAACAGATGGATACATGAAAGAATTAAAAAGAGTACTTAAATTAGTGGCATTAGAGTTAAGATGAGACGACGCACCAGTATCCATGTTCCAATTTGCATCTGTTGGATCCCGAAGAGTCATGGTATTAAACGCTTGAGGCAAAAGCGTTGCTTGACCATTTGCTGGAGTCGAACCTTGTACAGTACCCGAGAGAAGAGCCTGTTGTTGTGGGCTGAAGGCTTGTTGGGTCGGCTGTTGACCAGACTAGAAGCCTGGTGGAGCTGTGGGCCGAGATTGACCTGATAAGCCATTGAAACCAAATTGGGCCAACATGGTTTGTTGGGCTTGTAAGAGTTGTAGAAGCTGCTGTTGTTGTGATACATTCAACCCACCAGATTGAGATCCAGCATGCATAGGTAAAGTCCCCTGAGTGATGCCATGAGTTGTAGAATTATTACTGTTGCGAGGAGTACCTGAGGAACGAGAGGAGTCATGAAGGAAACGACAAGCATCGCCCCAATGATAAAAGCCACGTCCAAAATTACGACACACCTCACGTATTGTGGTACGGTTGTCCCGTTCACGATTGTTTCATCCCGTTTGATTACGACTTGATGCTTCAGCCAATAGCACTTGAGGAACACTTGAAGTAGTGCCAGTAGGGAGTACAGAAGACCGAGAACGAAGCCTCAGCTCCTCCGTTGCCACCATCGATCGAACAGTAGCCAAGTCAGGGAAAGGATCCTTGTGTGCTATGATTTGAGCGAGACTCCCATATTTGTCACTTAAGCCGTTGATGGCGTATGTGACTACATCGTCATCAGACATATTCGAACCTAAATCAGTAAGAAGGGTGAGGATAGCCTCGATCTTTGAAAAGTATTCATCAGCAGTTTGGTCTCCCATTTGAATGACCCGTAATTCTCCTTTTAAGGAGATGGTGCGGGTGCGTTTGTTGTCTTGGAAAATGGTTTTAATGACATCTCAAGCGGCTTTAGCCGTTTTAGGATTTGCTTTAATCAACCTCTTTCGAAGGGTCGAAGAGAGGGTGAGAAAGATCCAAGATTTGATGATGGAATCAGCCGTGATCCATTCGTCCGTTGGTGGAGTCGACGTCGAGGCCTCGGTGACAGGTTCTTCGATGTGCTTTAGGACACCGAAGTTGCTACAATGACCTTTGAAAAAATAACTCCATGTGGAGTAGTTTGATTCAGCGAGATCCAGCTTCTCAGGAATGAGACTGTTGATGTTATGAACCGCATAAAGTTTTTCAACCAAGGTGAGGGTAGGTGGTGGAGATGGGTGTTCATTGTATGTAATTATGGATTGATAATTGACTGTTAAATCGATGTGATGAAGGTGTAAAGGCGACTGTTAAGTCGCTGTGGAGGGATTAGGGTTTGTTTTGTATTTTAGGGTTTGGATCGGCTTGGATAATGGCCTGATACCATGTAAACTGTGTTTTTTGAATGAGTATAATGAGTACAATACAATGTATATATATACTACACATTGGGCATAATCATGAACACAAGATACAAATACAAGTCAGGCCTTTGGGTCATACAAACACGTCTGCTAACAGTTCAAACCCCGTAGGTTAGTCGGCAAAAAAAATTATTAATCATGGTTACCAAAAAAATACTCCAACAAATCCACTGGAATGTTCACAAGCATTTATAAATTACCATAGAATTCTGTAGTTAGGGTGAGGTTATTGTGAAAAGTTACAAATGGTAAAAAGTATATGAAGGATTTCTAGCCATTGGATGTGAGGTATTAACGAGATTAAATTGAGATATTAATGACATATTTGACACATAACGACTTGTAAATGACACACTAGCGATGTTGGCACACTATTAATACGCTATTATTGACACACTAATGATGTTGACACACTATTAATACGCTATTATTGACATGAATTTTTTAGCTAACAATATTGACACACTTGCACATAATTTCTTGTAACTGACACACAATTAACACATTTTCACATGATATTAATGACACATAAATGAATTCTCACATGATATTAATGACACATTAATACATTCTTTACACTTTCTATCATTTTTAACCAAAATCACTTTCTATTTGAACCAAACTCCTGTAATTAAACCAACATGTCTTGAAAGTTATGATTTATTTGTCTACGACAATGACACGACGAGTTATAACTTGATTCATTCAAA
>BQNB010066769.1:0-34439 GCA_026074375.1 Tanacetum coccineum | reverse complement strand
AGGTTATTTTAGCAAGAACTACGTTAGGAAATTTCTCAGGGCTCTACATCGAGTAAAGGTCACAACAATTGAAGAGTCAAAAGACTTAACATCACTATCTCTTGATGAACTTATCGGGAACCTCAAAGTTTATGAAATGATCATCAAGAAAGATTCCGAAATAGTTAAAGCAAAAGTTGAAAGGAAATATCTTACTTTAAAGGCTAGGAAAGAATCTAGTGATGAAGACTGTTCGACTTCCGGAAGTAAAGACGAAGAGTACGCCATGACGGTAAGAGACTTCAAGAAGTTCTTCAAAATAAGAGGAAGATTCGTGAGACAACCTTGGAACGACAAAAAGACATTCCAAAGAAGCCGAGACGACAAAAATGGTAAAAGTGATAGAAAATGCTTTAGATGCGGCGACCCGAATCATCTTATTGGAGAATGTCTAAAGCCACCAAAAGACAAGAACCAAAAAGATTTTGTCAGAGGTTCTTGGAGTGATAGCGGTGAAGAAGATGACGAGAAGGTCAAAAACGAAACGTGTCTCGTAGCTCAAGCATCAAGTGAGGTATGTTTTAAATCATCTTACTTTAGTAATGAAAACTCGTCAATAGATGATTTAATATTAGATAATGAATATGATAAATTGTGCAAAATGAGCTTAAAGATAATCACTAAAAACAAAAGACTAAAAGCCACTAGAAATAGCTTAGAAAAGGAAATTAGTATTTTAAAAGAAAAAGTGTCTACACTCGAGAATAACAAGGAAGCTAATCTCGAATGTGTAAAATGTCATATACTTAAAATTGAAAATGAAAAGCTTAAAGAGGAAGCTCTTAAACTAATCAAGTTTGAAAAGAGCACACATTGCTTAAATAAAATGCTAAATAATCAAAAACCCTTCGGAGAAAAGTTAGGTTTAGGGTTTAATTCATTTGAAGCATCATCTAGTGGAATTAAACAAATAAAATTTGTTAAAGCTCAGAAAAGGCGTCATCTGATGGAGGTCCCATAAATATGGGTGGCCCCCTTAGTGTGCAGGCGGCCCCTAAAGCAAATATGGGACCGCCACCAACAACTACGCCTGGATCTGAGAAAAGTGTGTCTTTTCAAAAATCTATTTTGGGTCCTAGACCAAAACACATAATAGTAAACAATGTAAAAGTTCCCGTTACTAGTGATAATGAAGTTAAACAATTTTATAAGCCATTATCAAAACCCGTAGTTGGATTTTTAAAACCTAATTTTAGATCAAAAACTCCACCACCTAGAAGGGTCATCAATAATTATCCTCGTCCTAAGACACCACAATCAAAAAGAAACATTGGTCGACAAAATCAACCTCGTGGCTTTCTTGTAACTTAGAACAACTTCCCACGTCAAAGTTACGTGCGATAGGAAATGTGTCTTTCATTTCCACATCCCAACCAAATGCATCAAATGCAAGGGATGTTTAGCACTAACAACTTTGGACCCATGAGATATTGGGGACCAAATGTTTGAGGTGTTGCCTTATATAAATAGATATGCCTTGGAGTCGACTTGGAACCCGATGAGTGGATAAACGATAACAAATGCTCCAAACACATAGCGGGTAATCGAAAGCTCTTCTCAAGCTACAAGGCATACAACAGGACATAATGTCATTTTTGGTAGCAATCTTTGCGGTAACATCATTGGCAAATGTACGATTTCAAATGATTATCTCAAAATAGATAATGTAGAACATGTAGATAACTTAAGATTTAACTTGTTAAGTATAAGAAAAATATGTGACAATAAGTGTAGAGTAACTTTCTCTAAACATGATAGTGAAATCACTAAGGATGGTAAGGTCATAGGTAGAGGTATAGGAAAAATCTTATTTGTGATGTAAAAATTTAAGGAAAAAAAAAAATTAAACCTAAATACCAAATTTGTTTAGCAACGATTGATGAAAACCCCATGTTGTGGCATAGGAGATTAGGTCACATAAATATGCATCTCATTCAATCGTTAGCATCTAAGGAATTAGTTAGAAACTTACCTAAGCTTAAGTTTGATCAACACTTCTGTGATGCTTGTAAAATTGGAAAACAAGCTCACGCTAGTCACAAAGCTAAGAATATAGTCTCAACGACTAGATGCTTAGAACTCCTTCATGTGGATTTCTTCTCTTCGCCATCTGCCGTACATAGTTACAGAGGAAACCGTTACACCTTAGTCATAGTAGATGACTACTCTAGGTATACTTGGACTAGATTCCTTAAGGACAAAACCAAAGCCTTCGATCAATTCAAAATATTTAGTAAGAAAATTCAAAACCAATTAGGATGTACAATAGTGTCAATAAGAACCGACCACGGTACGGAATTTGATAATGAGGTGGCAAAGATAAAGAGTTAGTAATTCAATGAAATTAACACAACTCTTCTCAGCTCCACGCACTCTCATAAATAGGGCAATGGTTGAAAGGAAAAATAGGACACTTCAAGAAATGAGTAGGACTATGTTGAATGAGCAATCGTTACCACAAAAGTTTTGGTGTAACGCAGTAGATACTTCAACATACATTCTCAACCGAATCCTAATTAGAGCCATCTTAGGAAAAACACCTTACGAACTCTTGAGAGGTAGGAAACCTACTCTTGATTAATTTAGAGTGTTTGGAAGCAAGTGTTTCATTTTAAAAACTAAAGACTACCTTACAAAGTTTGACCCAAAGTCATACGAAGGTGTATTTATAGGATACTCCCAATATAACACCCCGTGTTTTAGGGTCATTGATGTCGTCAATAAATTCACAATGTATCTTTTGTATTGTACGCGTTTGCTTTTAAATCGTAAACGTTAAGTTAAATCGCGTAAGCTAAAAATTTGCGTTCAATGTAAACGCGCATCAAACAATTAAACGTTTACATCAAGCAAGTATTAAATAATTATTTTGAGAATAATTATGGTCTTTGTTCATTTTATTTTTATTGGTTACGTAAAATTGCTACGTTTCGCGATAAAATACGTTTAGGCATTCCCGGAACCACCAAAACTTTTCTACGCTTCAACAAATACCCACTTTTATACCCAATACATAAAAATTACAAAAATATATCATGTATATCATACATAGGCCGGATATGGAGCAAATGATACAAAGAAATATCAAGAATTTTGACAAATTGGTCTTTGTACAACATCTATGCCATTAAACCTATCTTTCCTTGTCTCTTTGACCAAAGACCAAGACTATGGACTCCTTAAGACCCTCACCATGTTCCTTTGACTAGTCTTATGTCATATATACATGCATACTAGTGGTAAGTACTCATACAACACAAAACACTTTGCAAAAATCAACAAAACTCTCCCATTTCTCTCTTATGAGCCCACGACTCAAAACCCTCAATATAACCAACCCACACAAACTTTTATACCACTTATACAAGCATACACACAACATATCTAAGACCTACTAAGATGATTTGAAGGTTTGATCAAGCCTTTACAAGTATTTATCAAGAAAAGGAAGCTAGGGTTTATAATTGGAAAACTAGGGTTTTCTTGTTTGCAAGCTTGGTTTAAAAATCTAAACAAGGGTTTAGATTGTATTTCTCATCATCATACATCACTTTAAGGTTATCTATAAACCTTTATGTCTTTACTTTTCTCATTTTTATAAGTATATATGTTCTATATAGTTAAATCACCATTTAGGGTTTAAACATGTTAAATGGATAACTTACTTGTGATTATGATTTTTAACACTTTTTCATATGATATGAACTTGTGATCTTGGACTAATGGACATTAATATAAGTATCACATATGTCAAATATGATTATAAAGGATTTATGGTAAACTACTAAAGTGAAAAGTACATAAAACAAGTTTTATATCAAATTAAACTTAATAATTATAAAGGGGCCAGTTTGGATTTCGTATTTTAAACAGTGGGGTTGACACTTTTATAAAAATAATACTACTCATGAACGATTCCAAAAAGGTAAAGAAACTCGAAAACGATTATAATGCAAAAAGGGGGAGGAATTTACGATAAAAATACGATTTACGTTAATACCGGGTTTTATAAAACTATTTTTATAAAAGTACTATTCATGACAGAAACTTTTATTTTTGTAAACCTCATAAATCAACAGAACTTTCAATTACGAGAACGTTCTCGAAAGAATCTGTAACGACCCACTCCGGAAAGGAGGCCGAAACGTCATAATCATGGTGTCATATCAAAGCATAATAAAGGCATAAAGTCATAAATGATAACATAGGACAAGGTGGAAAGCCGGAATCAAACATCGGCTCCCAAAAAAAAAAATTATAGAACAACATTAATGAAACGGAAAATAAGTCTAGAAGGACGAAACATGTGTCCAAGATAGTAATAGCACATCAAAATGTCTGCGATAAAAAGAAAGAACTTAAATGGGTCACTTCAAACACACACTCTCTCATGCCAATCTCCTTCATAGATACCTGCCGTATAAGAAGAGAAAGAAATACGGCTGAGCCATAACGCTCAGTGAACGGATTAACATAACAATGTAAATTAATAAGTATGGATCCTGGATAGTAAAAGGTAAAAAAAAAATAAAGCAGCGGAAAGAACATGAGTGTCATGAGAAACTTGGAGAAACGTCATGAAGAATAGTAAAAATAAACATGTAAAGCATGGTAGACGTGAAGTCAAAGATGTCATGAGATATCTCGGTGGATAGTATAAACATAAATAATAATGAATGCCCACGAGCTCATATTAATCATACATGTCAAAATGAAAAATGGTCGTGGGGGGGGGGGGAAAACATCAATATAATAGTAGGGGGCTCCCAACCATGTAATAGAGGGGGTGACCTCTATAATAATCTTGGTGGAGGGATCATCTCCAATAGAGATGGGATTAGACACACACCAACCAATCACCATGAACGTGAAACCATGTAAACTAGGCTGCACCCATACGCCCCTGAAAAATAAATGGCCAACCTGTAAATATAATTCTGGTAAAATGAAAAGGGACCCGCGTGAAATCACTCTTAACGCGAAAGAGACCAGTGACACAGGTGCCTCATGTTCACGGTCATGTACCTCCAGGACTAGGAGTTAAGTCATGTAAATCATGGTCATGCTACATATACTAGGGCAAATAGAATAAGTCATGAAATCAAACATGTAAAGGATCATGGCAAAAGACATAAAATGGGGAAGCATAGCAGTTCTGGGGATGAATCATGAAAAGAAAGAATGTCCTTACTGAAAGGACGGAATATCCGTACCTTATGTCCAGCAGTAACGGAAAGAGATGGATAAGATGGAAGCTACTCCTGCTTAATGCGATCTACATGTTAAAGGACATATATAAGTTACTTGTTCATGATTAATTTTACTTTCGCATTTTTTTGTAACATTCTATTTATAGTAACTTCTATTTTAGTAACTTTCTATAATTTAGCATGATTCCTTGAATTAAACGTTCCATGATTAACATATTTCCATGAATTAGTATGTTTCATGATTAGTATTCTTGATATATTGGTTTTATTTCCAAAAATAGCAGCTTCTAATTATAGTAAGTTTCCAAAAATAGACTTTCCTTAATTAACTTTCCATAAATGATAACTTTCCTGATTTAATAAGTTTCCATAATTAAACTTTCCAAAAATAGACTTTCTAAAAATAGACTTTCCAAAAATAGCAGGTTTCTATATATAGTAAGTTTCCATAAATAGCATGTTTCTATAAATAGCAGGTTTCTATAAATAGTAAGGTTTACATAAATAATATCAAAATGACATTTTCTACCCCCAACTTATTTTTCTCAGATCATAACAAATATAATAACATGCTTAAATCAGACCCCAAAGTTTCAGAAATTACAAAACAAGTCCTTATACTTTTAAATAGCAATTCGGCTAACAAAATAATTCACAAAACCCTAATCAAATTTTCCCCAATCACAAACACAATTATTATACATTCATTAGCATGTATTGGACCTGGGAAAAATATAAAAACCCTAACCCTAATTCGTTTTCCAATTTATTTCTTCATTTCTTTCATAATTCAAAATCGGCAAGAATTAGAAATTCCACAATAATTATCTAAATCTTTTATACAATTTTTCTAACAATTTATCTGGTTCATACATGATATATACAAGTCATAAAAATTATAAAATCGAAAGTATAAATTTATTTAGAGCCGAATACAATTCTTGCAATTATTTAGGGTTTAGATCATGTTTAAGCTTAATAAATCAAAATAACGTGCATGGTAATTTTTCTCATGAACATATCAGATCTATATAATGTAAAATGAGTTATAAAAATACCTTGAATAATTATGGATGATTTTATGAATTATTGAGTTCGGCTAGGTATTTCGAATTCAAAAGAACACCATAAATCGAATCAAGCTTCAAACCAATGAACCAATAATTTTCTTAGCTCCCTTGTACTCCCAAGAACCCTAGAAAAATCGTTCCTTGCCTTGAAAAAATTATGGAGCCGCCACTTTAATTGTTTAGGGTTTTGGAAATGGTTTTTAAGATATTTACAAATGAAAATTGTATATAAAAAGATATACAACATAAAATGCCGAGATTTTGGGTATTTCTAAGGGATAAAATCAGATTTAATTTTGCCTAAAAATATTTTATAATTTCCCTATTTTATTTTATATTTAATTGTATAATATAAGTAATTAACTTATAATAATTTCGGCAAAATGCATAAATATAAGAAATAATTATTTTTCTTGCATAATATAAGATATTTTAATCTTATATAAATTTCATACTTGTCACATGATGTACTTTATAATTTATAACACTTGATTGAATTTTATTCATGCTTTTATTAAATTTTCTGACATTAGGGGCATTTTGGTAATTTTGCACTTGTTCTGATTTTAGGGTTTTACAACTTCTTCCCCTCTTAAAAGAATAATTCGTCCTCGAATTAGAAACATGATACAGCTGAAAAGGACATACCAGATCATGGAAGAAAATGAGGATAAGAAGTCCGTATAGACTCCTCGGTCTCCCAAGTGGCTTCCCGCTCGGGATGATTCCTCCAAAGGATTTTGACAAAAGGGATCGTCTTGTTCCTCATGACTCTGTCCTGACGGTCTAGAATAGACTCAGGCTCTTCCGTGTAAGATAAATCCTCACGGATCTGATCGAATGGATAAGAGATAACGTGAAGAGGATGATACTTGTAACCTCTGAGTAATGATACGTGAAACACATTGTGAACATGAGATAGCTGAGGAGGTAACGCCAAACGATAGGAAACCTCACCAACGCGATCAAGAATTTCAAATGGTCCTATGAAACGAGGACTAAGCTTGCCCTTAATACCAAAACGCCTGACTCCACGTGTAGGTGATACTTTCAAGAAAACATGCTCACCCGGCTGGAACTCTAACGCTCTGCGATGCCTGTCAGCGTAACTCTTCTGACGAGTCTGCGCTTCCTTAAGCTTTTCCCTGGCGACGGCGACCTTTTCATTAGTCACCTCAATCATCTCCGGACCCTCAAGAATACGTTCACCAACCTGATCCCAACAAATAGGAGCACGACATTTCCTACCATACAACATCTCGAAAGGAGCGCATTTAATGCTCGCATGCCAACTGTTATTGTAGGCAAACTCCACTAGACATATATAGTCATCCCAATTTCCTGCCCATTCTAAAGCACATGAACGTAACATATCCTCTAATGTTTGAATCGTACGCTCCGACTGTCCGTCGGTCTCAGGATGAAAAGCTGTACTAAACTTGAGCCTGGTTCCCCAAGCTTTCTGTAAACCTTTCCAGAAACGACCGCTGATGGAGTACCGTGTAATCGAACAATTTCTTGTTGGAACATTTCTGCTAATTTACTAACGGGGTAAGGCTAATCGTGAGAAACCCTCTACAAATCTGCGGTAATAACCTGCTAATCCAAGAAAACTCCGTACTTCGGTCACAGACGTCAGTCTTGGCCATTTGGTGATAGCCTCAACCTTCGCCGGATCCATAGTAATTCCTTCTGCTGAAACAATGTGACCCAGAAATGCCACCTTACTCAACCAAAATTCGCATTTGGAAAACTTGGCATATAATTTCTCCTGTCGTAAAATCTGTAGAACAATGCGAAGATGCTCCTCGTGTTCCTCTTTAGACTTAGAGAAGACCAGAATATCATCAATGAACACGATGACGAACTTGTCCAAGAATTCATGAAAAACTCGGTTCATCAAGTCCAAAAGGCATAACCAAGAATTCATAATGACCATAACGTGTGCGAAAAGCAGTCTTGGAAATGTCCTGCTCTTTCACTCACAACACATGGTGTCTATATAGAGAATACTAAAATGAAAACTAAAGTAAAGCAAAGACACAAAGTGTCATGACAATACCCAATTAAGAAGAGGGTGTAGATTCATGCATTCCTATTGTTTCTCAATAGCCACCAATTACTATTCAACCATCTACATCTAAACCCCAGAAGAAACAGTCTAGAAGGAAGCAGAAAAAGACTACTACAGTTCCTCATCCTAGTGATTCTACTGCTGATGTACCAAATGAGGAGTCTGTGCCTACACATTCCAATGATCCACTGCTCAGTGGTGAGGATAGATTAAAACTCACTGATTTGATGGATATGTGTACCAAATTGTCTGAGAGAGTCCTTGACCTGGAACATAATTAAGAACTCATAAATTCAAGAGACTATACAAGGTTGGTGTCACAAGAAGAGTAGAATACTCAGATGATGAAAGTTTGGGTGCTCAGGAAGATGCATCCAATCAGGGGAGGAGTATTGAAGACATTGACAAGGATGCTGAAGTTTCTTTAGTTGATGAAACCCAAGAGAGGTCAGATGATGCAGAAATGTTTGATACAGATGCTCTTATTGGTAATGAAGTTTTTGCTGAAAATGATATGATTGAAAAAGATCAAGATGTGATTCCTAAAGAAGTTAGTATTGCTGCTCCCTCTACTACTGCTGTGCCACCTCCTGATATAACTGAAGTAGAGATTACCTTAGCTTAAACATTGGCTAAATTGAAGAGTGCAAAATCTAAGGTTGTGATACAAGAGCCAATACAGAGTACAGCCACAACAGCACCTTCAACAATTCCCAAAGCTAAAGGCATTACATTTAGAGATGCTGGTGAAAACACAACAAAAACACCAACATCAGTATCTTCTTCAAGCATCAAATATAAAGGGAAAGCTAAGATGGATGAACCTGAAGTGCCATTGAAGAAAAAGGATCAAATTGCTCTTGATAAATGAAGAAATTGTGCCTAAAAAAAGAAAAATCCCCCCCCTTGAAGCTCAAATTACAAGCTAACTCATTGAAGAAGAAAGGCTTGCAAGGAAAAAGGAAGAGGAAGCCAACATAGCTTTGATTGAATCATGGGATAACATACAAACTATGATGGAGGCAGATTTTGAATTAGCTCAGAGGCTACAAGCAGAAGAACAGGGAGAGATAACCATTGAAGAAAGATCAAGACTGTTTGTAGAGCTCATGAACAAAAGAAAGAAACACTTTGCAAAGCTTAAAAGCCTGAAGAGTAAAAGAAAAAGCCACCACAAAGCTCAAAAGAGAAATCAAATGTCTACCTATCTCAAAAACATGGGTGGATACAAATATAATCAGTTGAAAAGCAAGAGCTATGATGAGATTCAGAAGTTGTCTGATAATGAAATATAGAGGGTAAATACTTTTATTCCTATGGATTCAGAGGTGGTGAAAAGCAAAGAAGGAACTGAAGAAAGTTCTAAAAGTACAAAGGATGAACTTGAATCTGATAAGTTAAAGAAGGCAGAAAGTAGTGAAAAGAAAGCTGAAGGCAGCAGAAAGAAATCAATTGGTAAGAAAAGAGCAGGGAAAGAGCAGAAACAAGAATCTTCCAAAAGACAAAGAATGGAGGATGATAAAGAGACATATGAGCATGAAGAAGCTGATGAAGATAATGAAGCTGAGATGAAAAAGTATATGGAGGTAGTTCAAAATGATGAGGAAATAGCAATTGATGTTATACCTCTAGCTACCAAACCTCCAATAATTGTTGAATATAATATTGTTAAAGAAGGACAGAAGGGATTCTATCACTTGATAAGAGCTGATGGAAGTTCAAATAGATATTCATCAATGATTAGGATGCTTAAGAACATTAGTAGAGAAGACTTAGAGACTCTCTGGAAGTTGATGAAAACTAAACATGGGAATACAAGACCAAAGGATGATTATGAAAAAGTGTTCTGGGGTGATCTGAAAGTAATGTTTGAAACTGACATAAAGAGTGAAATATGGAGGAGTCTACAGGGATACAAAGTGACTGTTTAGAAGTTGTTTGACTCTAGTGGTCGGTACACTTGTAGATTTGAACAAATCTACAACATCTTTATGTTAGTTTGAGAAAGGATATCCCCTTCAACACCACTAACAATCACAATATGCTCAACAAGAACTTCAAGCGATTATTGGAATGAGAATGTGCTATCAATACTGAAAAAAATAAAAAAAAAATAAAAAATAATCTCCATGTTAAAGCAGCAAAAGGGTCAATGAAGTGTTTGAATGCATCTTCCTGATAGTGATGAAGACTTTTTATAAAGAAACTTGAAGATTCAAAAGAAGAACATCAAGTTTAGGGGAGGATTGTTGGGACTTAAAAACTTCAAGATGATTCTTAGAGTTACTACTGCTCAGGTATATATTAGTGCTGTCAAGCATAACTTAGTACTGTTGGTGATACTAATGAAAATTATGCTAAGTAGTTAGTACTAGAATATTAAAGTTACTACTGCTATTTACTTAGTGTTGAGCTATAATTTTAGTACTGTTTAGTTATAAAGTTCTGTGCTGCTAGTTGAAGTTAAGACTGCTCAGAGTTGAAGACTGAAATATATGCTAAGTAGTTAATGCTGCAAGTAGTAAAGTTAAGATTGCTAGTACACAGTTACTACTGTTAGTATATGTTAGTACTGCTTATGTTTATTAGTACTGCTGGTACAAACGTTAATGCGCTGGATTTACAACTGCTAAAGAGTTACTACTGTCAGGGAGGATAAATACGAGTAATAGATAAGGATAGTATGGAAGAACAAGAATACTTAACGAAGAAAAGTATTGAGTTATTTTTGTAAAGATATGTAAAATGTATAATGTTTAAGAGATAATTTTGCTTTTAGAAAAGAACATGTATATCTAGGAAAGTATTGTAAGCCTTGTAGGACTCCTTGGTGTATAAAAGGAGGTCTTAGGGTACAGAATTCATTGTATCAAAAATGAGTCATTGTCATAGCTTTATGGTTGTAAACCCTAACACTATCAAAGACTATTCATATTAATATATTAGAGCTTATATTTTTGGTTATATTTTTTTTGTTTTTTAACATATATTATTGTTTTCTCTTAGTGGAATAGATTAAAACTAGATTTCGCATAGTTTATATCATACACTCAAAGTTTCATTCTTAGTACCTTTGGATTTATCCAAGGATACTAAACCTTACATCAAGCTAAGGAGTTAAAGATCTATTCATTGTGATCAACACCTCACCCCTTGGATTATATGAGAAAATTTTATTTATCCCAAGATTTAGGATTTTTAATTGTTTTCTTTAATTTTCTAGATTAAGCTTATCATGTAATGGCTTTAATGCCAAATTTTATGTTTTATCCCTTATAGTGGATTTAACTTTTTTTTATTTATTGCGTTGATGATGGATGTTTATTGCATAAAATGTATATGTGTGCATTTATGATTGTCATATATATATTTTTGCTTGTCTACTAACTTTGTTTTGTAGCACGCATCCATAGCTTGATTCCTTGGTACCCCAACCAAGAGGGAGTATACACAAAGGGGGAGCACTTGGATCTAGTCTTTATTTTTTTTACTTTGCATTCGTTACCAAGTCACTTAGCATTTGTCAAAGCAAGACATGCAAGGAAGGCCTCTACAACACTTTTTGCTTTGACAAAAAATAGGAGAAGAAGTGTAAACTCATCTACTAAATACTTATTTAGTAACTTTTAAATAAGCATGAGTTTATAATTTGTCATCATCAAAAATGGGGATGATTGTTAATACAATTATTCGCGCAAAACAATATTTATATTTAATAACTTCAGTTTTTATAATAACAAATATAAATGTCATACTACGAATAAGTTTACGTTAAACACTATATTTAGACAAAAGTTTACTGACGCCTGACAAATCACTTAAGTATGAATATGGGCATTATTAAACAAAGTTAATGATCAAAGAAAAATATTATCATTTGCATAAACCTATTTCTAATCAATGATTTAAGTAAACACAAGGCAGATTAAGTAGATTGATTAATTATAAGCTACTTATACTAATTCAAGTAAACAAAATAAGAATAAACCAAAAGTGGAACAATCTTCCAAATCTTCCCAAATCTAGAAAATCTTTCCTTATTGATGATAAGAAATATTTTGTTCTAGAAGAATCTATTAAACTAGTTTTAATAAGTACAAAACAATATTTTGTATAGATTTGGGGTTAATCAGAAAATGACAAATGTTTCCTACACCTCGACAGATCCAGCCGTAGACAAGGCACGGATCTAGCTGATGGTGGATCCGTGGGTCGCACCATCCAACTGTTTGGGACAGCATTTGAATTTCAAAGGTTTGCCTATAAATAGCAACCTTAAGTCTTCATTTTAGACAACTCTTGACAATAGATTTTCACATACTTCTTTTATCTTTTATACTCTTTGATCATTATACTTTTTACTTAATCCATTACAAGTGATCAACTCATTCTACTCTTTAATGAAGAACACTCAAGAAGACGTCATGCTTCAAGTGTTATTAGTTTAGTTGTGTCATCATGTTTGTGATAATCATTTCAACTTGTTATAGTCTTGTGTTTGTTTGTTTGTGTGTATCATATGTTTATGATAGGGTAGTATTTTAGCCATAAAATACATAAGTGTGTTAGATTGGTTCTATCTTGAAGTAGAACTCGGTATTTAGCTTAGTACCGGAAAAAGTGTAAGCGACGTGTACGGTTTTCTCCGCCTAAAGGGAGCTTGTTGACATAGTGAAGATAACTCTCAAGTTGGGTACTTGGGGAGTGGAGTAGGGCGAAGAGGAGCTTCATAGCCGAACCACTATAAATCACTTTGTTATCGGTTTGATCTTTCTTATCTTTACTTGTTTATATTTTGTAGATTTGTTACTTGCTTATTGCATCGCTATCATATACACTTGTGTATATCTCTTAAGTTCACATAAGTTGACAATCTAAGTTTTAATTTTAAAACGGTAAAAACAATTTTAAACCGCCCTTATAGATTCCACATAAATGGTTTGTAAGCTTTTTATAGTACATTTGTTTTAGATCTAATCATAATAAACCCCGATTCTCGTTCACTTTTCCAAGAGAACACCTTAGTTTCGGTCGGATTTAGATCTAAAGTTTCTATTTTTAGTGTTTTTAGTTTAATCTCTAGCTTATTAATCGTATATCTTGTTTATTATAACCTCTGATTGTGTTTTAATGTTGATAAAAATGGTTCTACATCTAAGGCGAGGAGCTTAAGGGTTTAATAAGCTAGTTTAATTTCTTAAGTTTAGAGCTTTTATAGATTTTACAAGCTTTTTAGTATATAAAGTTTATAACTTTATTAACTAATTAGTTTAATAAAATCTAAATTAGAAATAAATTTAAGTATTTTATTTAGTTTATAAAATCGGGTGGTTGTTTTGTTTTCGTTGCTTCGACCGGGTTCTACTTTCTTTCCTAGTTCAATATTTAGTAGTTTTAGTTTAATTAGAAAAATATGCTTAATATGATTTTTGATTTGATTGTTGCTATGATTAGTGAGTAGTTATATTTTGCTTGTTAAGTGAGTAATGATTAGTGAATTAAGTGTGAAATTAAAAAGTGTTGTTGATTAATAGGTTTCAGATTATTTAGATTACTTGTTTGGTTATTTTAACGGGCAAAAGCCGAATGGATAACTAAACAATAATCTAGTAATTAATACCAAGATAAGAGATTATTTTCAAAATAAACCAACGCTGTAAGAAAATAGTTTATTAGACGGGTACTAATTCATCGATAAAAACTTAACTTCACACTTAAGGATCTTTCACCTCACTTGACAAACATATTCGTTTTATATATATTTTAAGACCTTATTTGCTCGCTTATTTCTAGTCTAAATATTAGTTAAAAATAAACCAAAAATCTTTGATAATCAAGCATCAAATTAAAAACATAACATAAATCTCAAATTCATATCTCGTCGTGGACTCGACTCCGGGAGGATAATTATTACTTTTCCTAAAGTAATTATTATTTCTAACGGGAATACTATTACCGACTCGTTCACGCAAATAGTTTATGTGCACCGCTACTGGGGAGATTTGTACGATTTCTACATTGTGTTTCGAGTTAGTGTCTTGAAGATCCTTTCTTTTGAAAGTTCATTTTCGTGTTTATAATATAAAAAAAATCCAAAAATATTTTCTATTTCTATTTTATATATATTAAAAAATACCAAAAATATTTTATTTCACTATCTTTACAAAAAATCAAAGGATAATTTATATCTTATGCTTTCTAGTGGCATGAGAACCTTTCTTCCTTCGACCGACTCTTTCCGCCTTCAGTATATCCCGAGATATTAATTCGAAGTAAGAACAATCTTGTGAGAACCGTCACTGATTACTTGAATGATAAAGAAATTAATAATGAAACCAAATAACAATCAAACACCCGCTCAGGAGGTCATATTCCTCAAAATCATGATAATGGTCCACCATGACCTAATCCTCAAAATCCGGCTCCCGATCTTCGAATGATGGAGGAGTTACTTCAAGAACCTACCGAAGGTGTTAGAGATGCAATCGTAGTTCTTGTCGTTCTTGCAAGTCAATTTGAATTAAAAGTCGGGTTGCTTAATCTTGTAACCACTATCTCGTTTCATTATTCGCAAACGATGATCCTTATTCTCACATTCGTAGGTTTACAAAAATAACACAAACCATCAAACTTAATCAAAGTCCCACATGACACATTAAGTTGATATTGTGTTCTGGTTTTCTCAATGAAAAGCGGTCCAACTTGGCCTTTGAAAAAGGAACCCTCTAGAATTCCATCACAACTTGGGACGATCTAGTATCCAAGTTCGTGAATCAATTCTTTCCTCCTATTAGAACAACCAATCTTCGAAATGATATAACAAACTTTCACCAAAAATACAGTGGAGACATTTAGTGAGCTGGGAACGATTCAAGATCAACTAAAAATTATCCTCATCACGGATTTTCACCGCTTCATCAATTGATACTTTTTATAATGGGTTGAATCAATCGGATCAAGATTCCCTTAATTCTGCGGTGGGTGGAATTTTGTTGACAAGAAATACTCAAGAGGCCTTAACTAAAATTGAGAACAAATCTAAAGTTTGAACCTCAAGAAATAAACCTCAAGTTTTGAGTAGTATTGGTAGTTCATCTCAAAATGACGCCATTACCGCTCTTACTAAACAAGTTGAAGCACTCCTTAAGCATATTGCTGCCATGCAAAAACCGGTTCATTCCATTCAAGAGTTTACAAGACTTGTGGTGGTCCACATAATTATTCCGAGTGTCAAGCCACGGTGGCTTCACTCCAGGGGACGTATATGCTGCTACGGGAAACTATAATATGGGAGGTAACTCTAACCAACCTCAAGAAAACCGTAATCTTTTAAGCTATCGTTCCAACAATTATCTTGGGCCACCCGGTTTTAATTGGCAAATAATTCAAATCAGAATAATCAAAACTTTCAGAACAGGAATAACTAGAATCGGTATCAAAATCATTCTAATCAAGGTTATAAAAATCAAGGGTTTAATCAAAACAACCGAGGGAAAATTTTTAACCAAGGGTATAACCAAAACCAAAATCATACCTATAATTAAAACAAAAGTAAAAATTATAACCAAAACTAAGGACAAAGTTTTAACCAACCTCAACCAAACATGAATCAAGCTCCATATCAATCCTCCACAGATGATTTGTTGATACAATTAATAATCCAGAACCAAAATCAACAAACCTTTAGCCAAAACCAAGAGGCCACAAATCAATTAATACAAACTCAAATGGGTCAATTAGCAAAAAAAAATTAATGAAAGGCCTCAGGGTGTGCTCCCTAGCAACACCATTCCTAACCCTCGGGAAGATATTAAAGTAATTACCACACTGAGTGGTATTACTTTGGCTGGATCCTTAGTTCCACCACCTAATCCTTCTTCTTCTTCTAAGGAGGTGGAACGAGACCCACAGACGATTATGGACCAGGTGCACATTCAAGTCCAGAAAGTACCGCACGAGTCCCATCTCCGGTAATCCAGCCAGCTTCTGATTCTATACCAAATGAGATTCCTGAGCAAAATCCTCATCAGCCTCCAATTCCTTATCCTTCGAGGTTGAACAAGGAAAAGCTTCAAGACAAATCTGATATCCAAATTCATAAGTTCTTACTGATGTTCAAAAAACTTCACTTTAATATCAGTTTTGCTGAAGCTTTAGCTCAAATGCCAAAATATGCTAAGATGTTGAAAGATCTCCTTACTAATAAGAAGAAACTTCTAGAATTGGCTAATACTCCTCTTAATGAGAATTGCTCAGCGGTCCTCCTTAAAAAGTTACCCGAGAAACTTAGAGACCCTGGGAAATTTCTCATTCCTTGTGATTTTAGTGAGCTTGATGAATGCTTGACCCTAGCCGATCTAGGTGCCAACATCAACCTAATGCCTCTATTTATTTGAAAAAAATTAATGTTACATGAACTTATACCCACTCGTATGACCTTAGAGTTAGCTAACCGGTCGGTTGCTTACCCAACTGGTATAGTTGAGGATGTCTTCGTGCAAGTGGGCAAGTTTATGTTTCCTGCTGACTTCGTTGTCATTGACTATGATGTCAATCCTCGTGTCCCCCTTATCTTAGGGAGACCATTCTTGAGGATGGCCCGTGATCTAGTTGTAGGTTCCTAGTTTATTTCAAATACACACCAATATGTTATAAGAACTAGAGAGAGAAAGAAATATGTTAGAGAGAAAGAGGGATGGGAGAACATACTCAAAAACACACACTAGAAATAAGAAAATGTATTCAACCAACACCCTCTCTATGTATGGAGAGGGTTAATATACTTACAAGATATGGGCCAGGCCGGGCTTTCCTTGGACTTTTTATAAGTTGTCCCAATTAGCTTACTTATTTGATATTTAAATATATTCAAAGGGTATTTATAGAATATCAATCCCACACACCTAGATCTACATGAATGGACTTAGAGAGAGAAAGAAAGGTTAAAAGGTTTTCTAGAGAGAGAAACAAGAAATGTGCATATGATAGAATGAAAACCAACACCCTCTCTATGTGTGGAGAGGGTGTTTATAGTACTTACATGGGCCGACCTACTATGGGCTTTCCGTAGTTAGGCCCGGTTAGCTTACTTGTTACATTTAATTGACTACGAACTCGAACTAGCATATTTGAAGTGATCGAGACTCTTTTGAATTCTTAACAATCTCCCCCTAAGGGAGGTCACTATAATTTACCATGATCTTAAACTTAGCATTCTATGAATGTCTTCAGTCGTAGTCTTAATACTTTGATCTTTATCTTGTGATATGTAGTAAACTTCAATCATGAGCTTGTTCTACCATGCTTGACTTTCTTATGATCTTGAGCTTCTTGAGATCATCAGTCATACATCATCTTTTCATCATCTTGTAATCTTTCGCCTTCTTTTGATCTTGTGACTTTTGGACCAACATGCTCATACTTTTCTTTGTATTGAAAGCTATCGAACCATCTCCCTTAGAATGCTTTATCTTGAATACTTAATGACTTCAAGGAAGACGTTTGGATATCAGAGTAGCGGAATACTTGAGTAACATGTACTTGAGCTTTCATCACGTCTTTATATTTTTTGATAGAGTATGAGCATGTGGCTATGACTTCGACTCTGCCAGAATAAGGTACCACCACCATTTTATATCCTGCAATTAATGGTTAGTAATAAGCACAATTATGGATGAATATGACCATGTCATTCGTCGTTTATAGGTAGTGATAACCTTCGATTCCGTGAGGACCAACCTGTGATCAAGTAGGTTTAATTTGAAAGAACCTCCTTGACAGGATTTCCAGCTTGAAGTATTAGATCATCTAACACATATTGCATTAGATTCATCGTTACTTGCTTGTTCCCATTATCAAAACATCTCACAGCAGACATCACGATATGAGTGAATAAGTGAGTTACTATCTCACTAATTAGGTCATCAATTCATAGACTAGACCAAATCGATATCCAGTTGTTACAAGTTTGATCCATATAGGTTCGCACAAGTCACCTACCGCAGTGTTGTTTGATGTTGACACTAGAAGGATTTCCATTAGTCACTATAAAATGCTAAAGAGCATCACTCTGAATGTTCTGGCAAGATCACTTTGATGATGCGTAGGACTCTTTATATGTCATTGTGCTCGCAGTGTATGAACAACAAGTGTGATGTAGATTAGTGTCCTAATGAGATTTATTAATGATCTCCTTTTGGCTCTAGACTTAATAGTGCATTTTGGTTTTAGTAATCGGAGGCTAGAGCAGACTACCACCTTTTCAATATCAACTAACTCGAAGTGAGAAAGTCAATAGAAATGTGTTTAATCTCTGTGAGTTTTGAAACAAGAGTCTTTTGAGAGACCTTCAGTGGCTGGGAAGGGTTATACATTGCATCACTGGGTCTATGATGACTATCTTCAATACCATACAACATCTAAGTGTTTCTGATAGCATATGTATTGACCCGGTTTCTGCCTAAGTGTATGGAGGGCTTCTTTCTTTACACCCTTTATCCTTACAATTCTTTTTCATTTTTCAACCCCTTCAATGCTTACCAAGACTTCATTACTAGTACCTTGTTGGGTTTGTTCTAGTGCTAGCTCTGTCTTAGTCGGCATTATTCCCATTATCACTTTACTCCTTTTTATATCATACCTAAGGACGTCTACTCTAACTAGTGGAGTGTCCTTGGGTAGATCCCTTTGGTTCTGGCTGGATCGTGGAACAAATACCTAACCTTAACCACATTATATCTCTTTGTAACAACATCATTTGGTCGGTCTTTTGGTATTCCCATTCGTGCCATAAAACCATTTAAAAAATCGATCAAGGTGCTTGTGATATAAATTAAAACTTTTATACCCTGATGGTTTATCATTTTTGAAAAATTGCTCCCCCTTAATATGTGCATCGATGTTCGAAAGAGTTTTAAACATATAGGAAGGAAGCTGCACTAGAGTCATTCAGATCACATTACCGACTATTTTAATCATATTTTCTCCCCTTATCAAAATGTCAAATCCGTTGATATTTTAGATATCAATTGATTAAATAAAGCTTTCAGGGAGAAAGATGTTTTCTTACGAAGCATGTGCGTTAGAAACATTTTAATGCTTCACCTCAATTGTTGAGGGAATGATATAGTGTTGAGTACATTAATTTTGAAAGATTTTGAATTTATTAAAAAAAATTTGTACTCAACACATATATACTTATTGTTTTACAATATATATATATATATATATATATATATATATATATATATATATATATAATTATATATTAATATATATACTATATATATATATAAATACATATCATTTACATATTTCACAAGAATAGTTTTTAAGACATGACCTTAAATGTGTAAACAAAGATGACGACCGTCAATCTGTTCGTGTAACAAAGCCTTAGTCCTATCTCGTAGTTATTGCCTTTTACCAGACTACGTAGCTTCTAAACTCTTGATTATTTCTTTCTTTTAATGCAATGTCTTTTCAAGCACCTTCAACATTGATTTTTTCCGTTCCTCTGATCCATACTGACAAGGTCTTGTTTGGCATGTCTACATTATAACCCTACTTGAAGTTTAGAGCGCACTAAACTTTACTCCATCACGAACTTTCATGATCGTTGCATCCTAACCTTGTACACTTCATCTTCTCTATCATCAGACACTTCTTGCCATTTCCTGCTTTCAGAAACTGCCCCTGATGTGTCGTCGATGTAATGTTTTTATTTTTAGATTTTTAATTCGAGTATGTGTAAATTTTATTATTTTTTTGCCCGACTTTTTTAACCGCTAAAACCAACCAAACTTTAAAAACGGAAAGTTTTAAAACCCGGTTCAGAATTGAGTTTTTTTTTATTTCCGTTTCGTGGTAAGTAGGGTGTCAATCACTAAGAGCGAGAACTAATATTTTATTTTATCAATATTTTGGTTAACTAAACTAGGTTAATTTAAAATATGTTAATTCTATTTTATGTTAAACCTATGCTAAACCTATGTTAATCATAATTCTAACGGATAAAGGGGGATTTTCAGCCTGAGAGACTGGTACATGTTTATGGTGACTTAGATCTACTTAAGACACAATAACACACGCAAACAGACAAACACAAGATAGAAGAGCGGTCTATCCAAATATAAGAAAACTGTATTAACCATGATTAATCTAATTAGAACGTTTGTTTGTTTATTAAGTGCAATGAATACTTATCTCGAGGCGGCATATCATTCTTAGACTTAGGCGTTACTTCTTCCTAAGGCCTAGATACGTAGAATTGTGTCACAATTAAACATACCTACATAAAGCATCTTATTTGCTGATTATAATCTATCTTAGGGGATAAAGCAATGGCGATCTTGTTAAACCCTAGCTCATAGAGACTTTACCCACTTACTGCTTAATGGCAATTTATATACTAGTAGTCCACTGGCCAAGTTTTACCAATTGATTAAGAATGTACTCGTTGATCCTAAGGGTCACCTGCCGGTCCAACTAAATTTACTAATCTAAAGGCAAAGATAGGTCATTATTTGGGATCCTATTGCTCTAGATATATAAATCACTATATGGAGAGCCATCCTGACATCTAGTTAACATGGTCGGTATCACTAGATCCAGTTGAATGATAGGTCGCATACAAAAGCGCGTAAACAAGTATAAATTGATAAACATAAATAAGCAATCAACGATAAATTAAGCATTCGAGATAAACAAACCAAACATTCAAATCTTTATATCAATGGCTAATATAATCAATACAAAAGTAATAATCTAACCAAGGTAAACTAACCGAGTTAAATGAATGATACCAAAAATCAAACGATTATTAGAGTATAGGAGATTACAAAGTGTTTCCTATAGAATTGATAGCTTTGCTTGACCTCTTCTGCTCTTCTTGTCTTCTGAAAATCGACTTTTGTGGTTAAGGTATCGAAAATATGATCAAGCACACTGAAAACCCGTTTTTAGGTTTTCTATTTATAAGGTCTGAAATTTGGTCGATACGGCATATCGAGTGACTTGGATACGGCGTATCGGGGGTTTCTTAGAGTAGGGACCACGGTCGATATCTTCCAGAATATTTTATTACTATAAATTGAATACGGCGTATAGACTCCTTCTGGATACGGCGTATTGATCTTTATTCATTCGTGGTCTTTTGTAAAGTGCAGGCACATATACGCCATATCTTCCTTGATGGATACGGCGTATAGGATGTCAGAACAGTAATCTTGAAATGTCTTCGTTTAAGCTCCAGAATGCGTGCCTTTTTGCTAATCTTCACCAAGTACTCCATAATTACTGCAATTCTCAAATACAAACGATTAAGTAATAATTCTTGCAATAAGCATACAAAATAGGTAATTTACTTGGGATAAATGATGCTATAAAAGTGACGTTATTTGATGTCATCAAATATTCCCCCACTTGAATCCTACTTGTCCTCAAGTAGCATTTAGAAGTTTATGAAAATGTATCCCTAAGGATTTTTTCCGTTAAGCATTTATTTAATCAATTACAAGTACACAACTAAACACCTCACGAAATAGGAAGATGAAAACACTCAACTAATCTATGTGGTAACATGTAACTAATTTGATTAATTGCTCAGTCGTGACGAGTATTCTATCATAGGCTTGGCAAGGATACACATCTCCACCACTAGAGCTAAGGAGTAACAAGTTTATAAAGGCAAATTGGGTTTTTATGATAAGGCTTAGGGTTTATCATTCTAACAATCTTTCACCAAAAGTACCACACCAACAAGGCAGTTGAATCACACATACACGATCGTAACAACAGAATAGACATGTGTGTTCGATCACATTCTCATTCGAGCTTAACCAAGGGTTAGGATGAATAATGATATAGGGTATGGATCTTCTAACTTTCACCAAAAGTAATAAACCAACAAGGCAGCTGAATCATGCATACATGGCCGTAATTACGGAATAGACATGCATGACTCAATCACATCCTCATTCGAGTAAAACCCAAGGTTAATGATTAGGAAAGGAAATAAATTGTTGTTAAATAAAATTTTATGAAACAAATAGATCAGTTCCAAACAGATAAGGTTCAAGTTGCTAGACACTTTTCCCAACCGTTACCATGATAAAGACACAACTATATACACAAACATCTTGATCATAGATCAAAAACAACAACCTAAGTTGGCGTTCCCATAACGGTCAACTCCCAATCATCCCATACATTACATACTTTTACAAAGACAAGTGGCGATATCTACCACTTTATACAAAACTTTACATCGTTGATTTATAACCACGTATCAACAAATAATCGATCCTTCAAATAATTCCATCGGTTTAAGCTTTAACGAACCGACTATCTTCAAACTTTCCTTCACTTTTTTGTTGCAAATTTTTTGATTTTTTTGATATTTTACATACTATACTACGTATCTCGGTGAAATTTCACCATCTTCACGATCATAATAACTCCGGATAATTTCTTCCATGATTCTTCGTTCTTCGGACGTACCAATAATTGTGATGGTAGTAAAAATACATGAGTTTTGACTACTTTTTACATTCCCATTGCAATGTGCAAATTTACCAACCATACCAGAGATCGAAAATGACACAAGACATAGGAAATACATACTTTACACTTTAAGCAACTGGAAACTGATAAATGGACTTAATATAACAGAGTAGGCTAAGGTGTAAAGGTGTAACGAAAGAAATAGTTGGTGTTATCCTAAAAGATTGGCTCTACAGGTTTTTCTAGGGGTATCTTACTCTAAAAATGAGAGTAAACAAAGAGTTTATACAGGGGTTAACTAACCAGTGTAGTTAGTTAATAATATAACATATAAAGGCTTTTTGGGTGTAATTCTAGAAATTTACCAATTTAAACAAGTTACTCCATCTTAATCCATAGTACTCATTATTGTGGTCTCGAATAGATATACCAAGCCAGGTTCTAAAGTCTACAACATCACCGGCACACTCATATTTTTATGAAATTTAGGTAAACATTTGGAAACGGATAAGGCTTAATCATCACAATATCTAATAAAGGTTATGTGTGCAGGTTATGTAACTAGTAATTTTACAAAAGTATGCTTGAATTTTTTTAAAATTTGAGCATAATTTAAGCATTTTAATGTGAAAAATAGGACAAGTAATGTTCTAATTCCTATCCCCCACTTAAATTATACAATGTCCTCTTTGTATAGGTAAAACATTAAAAATGGGAATTTAAAAGAATTAGAACGAGAAACTCCCCTGATGTTTTGCTCGGTAGATTCTCCAAGTTGAGTTTATGAGCGAGAATGTGTGTTGTAAATGCTTCTGAATGCCAGCATAACTACATCACACATAAGATTCTAGATGATATACACTTCACCAACTTCATCGATTTCTTTTCCAGCGAGGTCCTATGCAAAATATAGGAAAAACATGCAAAATCCTATCTCGGGTATCCTACGGTTAATAAATAATAAAAACAATAAACTATACAGGGGACCAATATTTCGTATCCATAAACTAGAATACGCCGTATGGAGAAACCTGTAAAAAGTATATATACGAGTAAGTCTACCAAATACGCTGTATCATTTGCATGAATACGCCGTATAGACAGATTTGACAATAAAGTTTTAAATGCAGAAAAATAAAGGACTGATAACGTCCAGACATTCAGTACGCCGTATGGTATGGAGTGGATACGCCGTATTGATGTCTGGGAAGACATACTCGATAAAAATAAATAAAACCAATCTGGGTTGTCTCCCGGGAAGCACTTTTCTTTCAGCTAGTCTTTAAGTTAGACTTCGTGTTTGTTATCCGGGTGTCAGCAAAAAAGAATGGATTGATTGGTGAGTGCAGTTGTTTGGTATACTTTTGAAAACATGATATCAATGAGTGACCCCACAAATTTAATTCACTATCATTTTGTGGGTTTCTACCGATTCCCTTATACTTTTTTACTGACAAGAGATCTTGGCCACATATCTAATATTTCTTTTTACAATTTGATTTCAATCTCTTCAATTTATCATTTTATAATGTATAAAATTAAATTTGTTATTATTAAATAACTATATTATATATTATATTATCAATCCAATTTCTTTCAGTCTAAAACAAATCCGAATCCGAATCCTAAACCCTCTAATAAACCAAACGGGCCCTCCTTCACACTATTCAACACTCACCTCTCCTGCTTTTGTTTTCGTAATGGATATGGTGCTTGAGTCGGTAATTAATCGAGCTAATTTGCTGAACTTACTGCCAGGCTTGATTCTATCATGCACAAACAAATCAAAACATCACATCATAATATATATACATAAAAGGATAATATGTTTTTAGTTTAGATACATAATGATATGAATAATAATGTACAAAAGATAGTGACAAAAAGTAAGATGTAGAGGAGTCAAGGGTCCGGCTGCTGGGGTGCTGAAGTGTTGGCGTCATCAGTCCTATGCCTGGTACGCCTCTGGTATGGGATCTGAAAATTTGTATAGCTCGTGTACCTAACCCCAACCTGATCCATCATTCGTGAAAGTCTAGTGATCGTCCATGTAGTGAATCGAGAGAAATCACGGGCCATACTATATAATACCTCTCTCTGCTCGCCCAATGCCCCTCGCAAACCATGGACATCCTCCTCTAACCTACCCGACCTCTGTGCCACAGTCCTAGCTGGTCCAGATGCAGGTGGTGGCTGAGGTGCCTGTACGGGCGCTAGAACAGCCAGAGCACCCTCATCAACTACAGGAGTATCCTTAGCGACGTCAGGGGTACCAGCCGCAGCATCCTGTTGCCTCTCTGGTCTCGGGGCTACCCAAGCCCAAGTATTGTCAAGCTCCTCGCAAATATGTACCCTCACCAACTCAGCCATATCAATCATAGGGAGGTCTCAGACAATCACCATCAATCGCTAGAGTCTTTCCTCAGTAAGCAACCCAAAATGCTCAGCCAGACGAGTAACAAACTGTCCTTCAGATATCATCGCCCCGCGCTTCCTTTCGAAGCAAACAACCTTAAATACCTAACCAAAAGATAAGGGATGTTGACTGAACCAACATCCATCCCCCTCAGATAAAACAAATCAGTCACGATCACCTTCTCGGGTGCCTGACTCCTCCCAGTAATATTGCATGCAATCAGCCCGTGGCACAGCCTAAACAGCGGATCCTTGATCGAAGTATAAGATGGGGATGTGCCAAGGAAATCTCCCACAGATGAGATCCCTACCCAGTAAGCACTCAGATCCCCCTTGTCGAGGATCTGCCTCGCACTCTTAGCCCGGTATGCGCCGAATCTAGCGGAGTCGATCTCCTCTAGAGTATGTAACCCCAAGGCCAAAATAAACTGCCTCCAGCTCATACGGCGTCTAACTTGATAGGATCTTTTAAGCTCCGATTATTTAGATCTTTATATCTAGGATTAACAATAACAATGATAACAATATGCACAACGGAATTAAATAAAGAACATCAATGTTATTTGAACAAGGTTTTATTACCAAATGTTTCCACCAAGCCTCAAATCTATATGATCAGTATAGATCGGTTACCACCTGTAACAGGGATTAAGGAAACCTTAATTACCTTGAGGCTACACCACATAAACTAGATGTCTACATTGATCCAGTGTACACACACATATGTTTTTTTGGATACTAAAACTATGTGTCTATGATCTCTTTATATAGAGAGATCATGACTTACAAAGGAAGTTAACATAAAGATATAAACAAGTAAATCTTTTAAATATTAAGAAATATCTTCTGTTATCTTTATCTTCTTAAGGAGATCTTCCAGAATCTTCATCTTTTGATATCTTTGACCAAATCTTCCATAATTCTCCACCAGCTTGTAGAATTCCAATCTTGACGATTTAGTCCTTATGTTTCATTCTTTTATTTATTTTGTCTCATCAAATCTCGAATCCCAACAATCTTCCCCTATTTGATGATGACAAAACAAACAAAGTCGTGTACGAACTTTATCATAAAGCCTTTAAACAAAGCTTCCCCTGAAGTTGAGATGTAATCATCTCCCTGAATGAAACAAAACTTCCCCTTAATTTAGATTTCCTTTGTAACTTGCTCATATCACCACACATAATAAGCTGCAAATCATATCTCTGTAATCTTCTTCCCCTTTTTGTCATAATCCAATAGGGGTCTTGTGTAGATAAGCAACTTGAATCTTTAAAACTACATATCATATATCACACTACTAATCCATCCTTCTAATCTCTCAAATTACCCTCCATGACGCATAATAAGAATAATGAATTTAAGATAGTAGAAACTTAAACTAGCAGTAGTAATAATGACTTACAGTAGTAAAAACCTTCACCTCATGTGGTGCATGTAAATGGTTAAACATTTTGGCAATAAGCTTCCCCTGAAACCCATATGTTAACCATCTCTTGAATCTTCAATTTTGTAGGCTCTATGTAATGATCACTAATGAAGAAAACTAAGTATAACCAACTTGATACTGAAGTGAATAACCCAAACTTGTGTCTTATATCTTGTACTATCCATGTGACGTCAATCTCATAAATAAATCTGTAAAATATAAGTAGATCGCATTCTCTTGACAAAAATCCTCATCTTCTATGAGACACATAACCAAAGTGATAGCAAATGTGAGCATTGAGCACCATAAGTTTGTAAATCACACACCTTTGCTAGATTTTGACAAGCCTTCGTCACATCGTTTCTAAGCACAAACAAGTTATCTTCAAACGTTGTAAGCCGTTTAAGATATGATAAGAACACGTACCCAAGTAATTCCACTTCATCTTTAAATAGGCAATAAACAATCTTCTTCATAATCAATTAATTCAATTGATAAAACACGTACCCAAGTAATTCCACTTCACCATCAAATAAGTGATAAATAACCATCTTTGTAATCAATTAATCCAATAATTTACGAGCCTTTTAAATGTTTAAGAACATTTAAACCAAATCAAAATCCAAACAGTTAAAAACCAAACCAACAAACTTGATTTTTAACTGTTCAAAACCAATAACCTTTTTTTTATCCGATATCTGTTCAGGCTTAACAGTGAAACTTATTCAATATCCAGGCAGCATTAAAGTAGAAACCAACAGTTGAAATATCAACGAACAATAGTAAGCTTTTGAAGCAGTACTTAACATGTAACGAGCATTATTAATAACTTACCAGCAGCTTTGAGAAGTAATCAAACCAAATCAAACATAAAGGTGAATTTGAATCCAAGCAATATAAAACCTTCCCCTTAAACGACCACCATAAAGTACATGAACAATATTAACTTTTTAAACCCAAACAGTATTAACTGACAACATTAATAATATCCGGGCACATATCTAGAGTGTAACAAGCAGCATTAACTGCTAAACCTTAGCAGTATTATCTTCATGAACGCTAATGATTTTGACCCAACCCCGTCACGGATATTTGGTCAGCGGGTCCTAGAGCTAAAGGAACAAGGTGTTAACGAACAAGATGCTATAGATGTAGCAGATACGGAATATCAGCTACAGAAAAAATCTAAAAAGAAGGCATACAAACGGTTGAAAGAAATTGCAAAATTGAGAGGAACAAAGCCCCCTCCAAACCCATATCCTAGTGTTGTAAAGGAGATACAAGCTGAAGAAAGAAATATGTTCAAGACCGATTTTTCAATCCCAGAATCCTAGAAATCGTTGACAAGCTCTAATAACACTTGTTGAGTTTGATAGAACTCCTTAGATCATTTAAGCTCAGATTGTTTAGATCTTATATCTAGGATTAACAATAACAATGATAACAATATGCAGCGGAATATAAATAAGAACATCAATGTTATTGAACAAGGTTTTATTACCATACGTTTCCACCATGATCTGCTTATAACTACTGTTTAAGGATACATTTTTTAAGTATCCAGACGACGCTTTTTAGTGTCACAAAACTGTTACTAATCTGTCACTAATATGCATTCTTCTTCCTCCCATAGCATTAAGTGACACTTTATCTGTCACTAAACTGTCATAGATCTGTTTACTCCTTCCTCACATGGCTTTGTGACACTTTAAGTGTCACTAATCTGTTGCTAATCTGTCACAAATTCGAGCAGTAGTAAACAATAACAACAGTTGTAACCTTTTAATCCACGATTTGATCTTTTCCTTTGTTTTGCGAACCAATCAACAACAGCCACGTATGGTACCAATTTCTTCTTTTATAGAATTAGGGTTTAGGTGAAAAACCCTAATAGTCACCGAATCACACAAGAAACCAAAAACAGAATTTCGTGACTTCTGTTCTTCATAAAATTAACTTTTTTTTGGGTAAAGGGTTTCCTCGGTAAATTGTATTACACCAAAAAGACGTTTAAGTACAATGATAAGGGTGAAATCCCTTATCCTTAGTTCTTAAAGGACACTAGCAAGCATCAAAATGCTACTTACCTAACTAACAAATAAGAGTGACATGCCACTCTTTATGACTTACATAGAAAAACAACAACTACTTCCTAACATGACTCTTTAACCGAATATCATAATGATTACAAATTTTTTGCATTTCATCCGGTAGATCATAAATTTGAGTTTCATAACCGTCATAGTAGTCCAAGTCGTCATGTTTCAAAGTAAACTCTCCACTGGCCGAGGCAATGTAATTAGACTTTAGATAATTAGGGGAGTAAACTTCGTCCTTTTCAGATTCTGAATCAATTGTTGCTGCCTTCTTCACCTCTTTAAACCGTTCCTATATACTTCTTATTACTTCCTTATTAGCTTATGATTGCACTGATGTAGAACTATTGGAACACTCATTTTTCTCTTTTGAAGTCTTGATCCTAATATTATCAGTGTTAATATCCAACACCTTATCCTCCTCCATAAGTCTATCCATAGTATCACGCAAATCACCAAGATTAATATCGTCTTGAATAAAAGTAGACTTACCATTACCTCGAGGGTTATCATTCTTAGCAGCCACGGGGCCTTCGCATGGCTGCTCCACAGCCATATTGTTACCCTCCTTAGCAGGAGGTGAAGTCTTTGCTTCCCCTTGACTAGCTTTCGAAACAGGTCTATAGAAAAATTTAGGTTTAGGTTCATCATGTCCAAAAGTAGTGCACTTCGAACACCTTGTTGGTCTCCATTCGTATTCAACATCAAGTTTATCCAACGAATGCCCAGTACCATTAGGGAATGGAACAACTACAATAACCGAGTCCATAATAACTTGATCAATGGATAATTCAATAAGAACCCTTGCATAAGTCATAGGACCCCACAGATTAAGACACAAATCACTAGTACGCGCATCTCGCATAAGTGGTCGTCCCAGCTGAGTAGCGATCAGACTTAATCTAACTTCTGAAAATGCTACCATCGGTACCTTATGGATTTTAACCCACACCGAAATCTTTTTACAATCTTCCTTCTTCATCTTGATATTGGCAGACCAAAGATTAAGCACAAGCGATCTTGATTTGATAAACCACGACCCTCCATGAAGAACTTTATTTAGCCCCTCATGTGATGAAAATTTGAACAGGAAGAAACCCTCACGGTCAATAGCACTTTTAAATCCGTATTGTGCCCAAACATTACGGACATAATTCTTTACAATAGGGAACGCTAGCCAAGATCTAATGAAATAACCATACAATGTGTTATCAAATTTAGCACTTATTTCATTGACTCCTGCTAATGGAATAGCAACATGAGCCGCAAGCACCTTCTCCTCATTCGTTATCATAGCAACTTTACCAATCTTAGAAGAAGAATGGGTATCCCTCATTGTACCATCAATAGAACTAGTATTAAGGGAGCCTAGACTCCCACGCTTCACAATATCCTCAGCAACCATATTCCCACTAGTAGCATCATTAGGGAAATGTTTTTGCGTCTTAGTTCAGCAGGAATCGGTTCAGTTTCAGATATAGATGTATTAAGAGTAGGTATCATATTAGCAGTAGCATTTGAATCTGTACTCACTTCTTTCCTCGTCACATTGGTATCCATGAGATTTGATTGCTGCACGGACAAGGTACCAACATGTTTAACCATGTTGGTATCCAACACAACACCTTCACGATTTAAACAAGATCCCCCACCAGGCGTAACCTGTTTAGGGTTTACATTCCCACGTTTAGGAATGGACTTCAATGGTTTCCCATCTTTCCTAAGAGACTTGCCTTCAATGTTTTTAACTTTTGCAGCCAAACCAGCCTTCTTGGACGCATCTTTACCCAATAAAAATCCAGCTTCCATCTCTCTAAACCCATAAAAAATCGAGATCAACAATACTTACCAGATAACAAATGCGAAAACCCTAAAACTTAGGATTACTCCGCACAGTAGATAATAAACAAAACCTTGTTAGGTTTTCGTTCAACGTGTCAGATCAGTAGCCAGACAACCTCCAAGTCAGCCCAAAAGATAATTCAGTAAAAGAATGACGATCCCCAAGCAACATATAAGCCGAAACCCTAATAAAGGGTTCGTATACAGAATCCCACGTTTAAACCCTAGAAAAAACGATCAGCAAAACCAAAATGAGTTACCACCAAATAACGATGTAATCGAGATCAGAAGTAATAATCAGGAGGTGATACGATCAACTTTGATAAGGACTTAGGGTTAAAAACGTATGCAGTAAGGGTTTAATAACGATTGACCAATATAAAACAATAATACTCGACCAATCAACAAACCAATCAGATCCTTTACACAACGTTAGTCCTAAAACAATCAAAAATTAAAGGAAAAACGTTTGGAATAAGCAGAATTAGATTGAAATGATTGGATTGTGATGGCGGCCTAAAATCGCCAAAGTAGAGAGAATTTTATGGTTTTACATATATAGGTTGGAGTCTGTTCTTCCTTCATAAAATCGACTTCAAAAACAAACCTTGTGATCCTAGATATCGAGCCATGAGGCTCTGATACCACTTGTTGAGTTTGATAGAACTCCTTAGATCGTTTAAGCTCAGATTGTTTAGATCTTATATCTAGGATTAACAATAACAATGATAACAATATGCAGCGAAATATAAATAAGAACATCAATGTTATTGAACAAGGTTTTATTACCATACGTTTCCACCAAGCCTCAAATCTATATGATCAGTATAGATCGTGTTACCACCTGTAACAGGGATCATGTTACCTTGACCTTGAGGCTACACCACACAAACTAGACGTCTACATCTCTAAAGATACACACACACACACACATACGTTTTTCTTTTCTGTGTCTAAACTACACGCCTATGAATCTCTTTATATAGAGAGATTTCAAGGCTTACAAAGGATAAGAACAAATAATATCTTCCTAACTTTTAATATTATCTTCTATATCTTCTATCTAAATAAGGAGATCTTTTAGAATCTTTAAAATCTTCCATATTTTGAAGAATTCATCCTTTGACTTTAAGTCCTTTTGTTTCATTCTTTTATTCACTTTTGTCTCATCAAATCAAGAATCCCAACAAGTTTCTATGAAGGAAAACCTAACCCAGTTGACTAGAGATTCCAAGATCTGGGTTCAATAGGACAATCTAATCATAGAAATATGGGGGAAGTCACGTCAATGTGGGGGTGTTACTTAAAATTGTAACATCCTAGTCCATTCCTTTAACAATGTGACTTGTTGAGAGGTTAAACATATGGCTTAATGATTCAAGATGAAATCATAAAGCGTAATGATTCAAGATGAAATCGCAAAACATATGGTTTTAATGATTCAGGATGAAATCACCTATGTGAGAGAGAAGTAGGGTCGCTTCGAAGGGAATTGTGGGGGGCGTAATTCCTAAGAGCTCTTTTAAAACCAAGCTAGTGTTCATGACCATAACGAGCATGACTATGAGGACTTGACAAGGTCAGTAAGAGTCTTGTGTGAGTGTGTATTGTCGTCTTCGTAAACAGATGTTGAGTTCAAGGACATCGCGTCTACTCAGATCTAGGAGACTAAGTGCATCTTACAAGGGAAGGTTCAAAGGGTCACACCTACCTATCCTATGCAAGACTTAACCGTAGATATTTCTCCGAACATTTTGTGTATTATCGACCGATCTCCATTCATGTGGGGGATTGTTGGAAAATAAGTTTTTGCAAAATGGATTTTGCAAACTTTGGACACTATTTAATATATATTTGTTATATACATTTTCAATAATTAGTAGCTTTGCGTTCTGCTTGAAGAGAGCTTCACAATGAGCTAAAGCATGTCCAAAATAGAGTTAATATGAATGAGATATCGTGTCTCAAAGTGAGGCGCTTAGAGCACGAAATCTGTAAAATAGAATATATCCCACATCGCCCAAAGAGTGAAATGAAAGCATGTTTATAAGGAAAACTTGGTATAGGCTTTCAAATTCCTTTGGTTGGGTTATGCTCCCATACCTACGTGTACGCGCGCAAGAGGGGGTGCAGAAAATAGGATTTCTGGGCCTAGATGGGTTTGAAGCTTCTAAACACATGCTAGCCCGCGCGACCTGCGGACACGAATGCAGTTTGAAAGTTCGCCTATGCGCGAATCTTTTTGCTGCAGATTTCGTTTCCTTTAATAAGTTTCCAGATTTTGTATCCACTTATTTTTAGAATTAATTTAAACTTGGAGACAAAGTTTAACAGAATCGGTTTTAATTATATAGAATATTTTTTGAACCAATTTTAACTTTTGTAACAAGTTTACTTAATTAGTTAAATAAATGGGATATATTAGAATCAGTTTATTTTTAGGTGATATTCTGTCTTGGTGACCAAGATTAGTTTTCACTATAAATTAAACCCTTCTCATTCAGTTTAGATTTCCAAAAATCGCAGCTCATAGCTACCGATTCCAACACTCTTTTTCGATCAGATTAGAAATACGCAAGATACTTCCGTGATTTTTCAGGCAAGTTTGTCAGGTCCGGCTGTACAATAGCTTTGTACGTTGTACCCTGGGAAACAGACGGCGAATCTGTTTTAAGGGAATCGTGTTAAACACGAGCCTCGTACCACGACCTTTTACTGCTTTATTATTATCGTTATATAGTGGATGTCTTTTGCTTCTACTCCCATTATGTCTGCTATTTAATTTTCTGTATTTGATTTTCTGTTAATTTAATTTATTGTACTGTGATTTGATTTTATTAATAAAAGTGTAACAGTTTCCCTACAATCTTAAAACAGATTCTGTGTAACAGAATTAAAAACGCTTTTATTAATCGGATTAATTATTACTACAGATTTTATATATAAATTGTTTTCTGTCGAAACCAAGATTGAGTTTCTTTGGAAATTAGTTTTAATTAAACGGATTTTAATTTACAGATTTTATATATAAACTGTTTTCTGTCGAAACTAAGATTGAGTTTCTTTGGAAATCAGTTTTAATTAAACGGATTTTAATTTACAGAATTGGAATTACAGATCTATAACATTTTTAAAGCAGTTGTTCTAATCAGTTTATATTGAAACCAAGATTGAGTTTCTATTAAACTGATTTGTTGATTCATTGAAACCAAGATTGAGTTTCTTTGAAGCAGATCTGGTACAAGCGGATACCGATTTATAATTGGTTTTTAATAGTTTGTGTTTAAATTTTTAGGATGGCAATCAATACGAATGTGACTGCTCTTGTGAATGTAACTGGTGCGCCGGTTACCAACACAGTTGCAAATCATGCTGAAAAACCAGAAAAATTCAATGGGCAGAATTTTAAGAGGTGGCAACAGAAGATGTTCTTCTATCTCACTACTTTGAACCTTGCGCGGTTCTTAAAGGAGACTGCACCTCAGGTGGAACCTCCTAAAGAAGGTCAACCCTCTAATGCACAGGCTATTCAAGCTATAAAAACATGGAAACATTCAGACTTTTTGTGTCACAACTATGTTCTGAATGGTTTGGTGGATGATTTGTACAACGTGTACTGCAAGACCACGACTGCCAAAGAATTATGGGAGTCGTTGGAACGCAAGTACAAAACTAAGGTGTGAGACCCCCAAAATGCGGAATATATTCGGGTCATGGGTCATGGGGGTACCACGTCATCATACAAGACACTAGGATTACAAG